>NNCF01129439.1:323212-347716 GCA_002313205.1 Laupala kohalensis
AGTTTTTACAAAAAAATTGAATAGTGTTTTAATTCCATAGTGCAATATTAAAAATTATTAAAACTCGGATTCAATTAAACTCTCAACATTAGCTCTTTAATGAACGAATTTGCTACTATCAATTTTTTCTAATTGACTTTTGGGCGCAACTATTATTCCTGTCTACCTCATTTGTGAGACAGACACTTCTTTCGATGTGATCACTGGAGCCAGATGAAAATCAGACTAGATGGAAATGTTGTAAAGTTGTGGAAGGTGAATGGGTGGTGTAGTGGTTAACAACCCTGTGACCAAGCGGGTGATCCCAGGTTCGATTCCCAAACCAGGTCGACATTTTTATCAGACTGAACCATCTCTTATCAAGATAACTTTCGGTCAGGTGAAAATGGCGACCTGGTTTGGGAATCGAACCCGGGACTCGTACATTGATCGCAGGTGTGTTAACCACTAATATCTAAACCCCGGAAGACCTGAGACACATCCCCATCCAAGAGATAAGTGAAACAGGCGGCACACATTGCTAGGTTTGGGTGGAAATGGTACACAGTTGTGGAAGGCGAACGGGTGGTGTAGTGGTTAACACCCCTGTAATCAATACCGGATTCGATTCCCGGCTCGTCGCCATTTCGACCTGACCGAAAGTTATCGCATATCTTCTTCACGTGCAGGGTACACGGAAGACACACATTTACATCACTTATCTTTACGGAAGAAAAATGTGCGTAACCTTCTTTGTTTCCCCGCTGTTACGATTTCGTCGTAGACACGTGTTGCACGTCCCGGGAACTGTGTTTCCCCAGCCACGATTCACTCTTGTGTGTTCCTGCGACGGGAAACCGCGCTCCACCGCAAATAGGCCCCATTCCGCTCATTACGAAAAATGTTAATATTTCCACGGAGTCACTCACGGCGTCGTGTTTGCAGATGGGTACCGTAGCCTTCCGACCAGCGGTATTTTGGCGGACCGTACCGCTTTGTTTGACGACGGACACTGGAATCCTTCTGGAGCTCGATCTGACGTCGTTCTTCATCAGCTGGAATCGCAGTTTGCATAACACGATCCTCAACTTTAGTTCAGGAAATTTGGCTCCACAAATCTCCGAGTTTGGGCATTTGTGAACCCGAAGGTTGATACGTCTTGACAAGAAATATCTATTTTAATGATAGTAAAAAAAACTTGTGTGGACCCCAAAAAAATCTTTCAGGTACCTCAATATGATGTACCTCAATCTATCTTTGAGATACCTCAATCGAGGAACTTGATTTAGCGAACAGTCCCTCCTATAGAAACATATTTTGGTGCCTAATTAATGATCTTCAAAGATATTTTGACAACTGAAAATTATCAAGAAAATTATCATGAATAAAAACTTTCATTTTCAAGACATTGTAAGAGAGTATATTATTTTGTGCAATTGGAGGCATTGCATATTTATTGAATTATACGTCTTTTTTATTTAATGATACCTAAAAAATCATTCATTAAAAAATGAATTATTATACTTTGTGCAATCTGTCAAAGAAAAGAGGCCACTTCTTACTTTGTTCTCCTGTCGCTTACGGAGGTGAAGGCTGCCCCTGTTTAGATTATCTGACTATTACCTGTCGTATTGATGCCTGACTTCACCATTAGACCCTCGTTCCTGCGTTCACAGACTGAGATAAGATAATACGAAACATCTGATTGCATGAACAGTGAGATCAGTAATCCAGGAAATGTGATTTCGCTGATCTTCCACTCTCACATTGACTTGAACAACAAGCGTGATCAGGAAGTTGAAGAATGAAGTAATTTTAAGTTCCCACCAGTCGTAGGTTTCAAGACACAAATCGTTCGGAATCGTGTAAAGCGTAAAATCACTTAAAAATACGGAACAATAGATAATAATAATAATAATAATAATAATAATAATAATAATCTAAAATTCGAATTTATTGATTAAAAGTATCCACATCTGGTCTTAAACTACACTTTTTCTTCGGCCACTCTCCATGCTGTAAGAGGAAGTGCATTACAATAAGAGATGAAAACCGGTTTGTCGAACTGTCCCGGTCCACCATCACAGGTACATATCAGTCCATGTATATCTAAATTGCAATCATGTGACAAACATTTTACATTATAAAGTTACATTTCGCCTTTATTACTTTTCTATCCGACACTGCAGATGTATCGTTAACACTTTTATAACCGTTTTTAACTGACCCACCGGCCGTAAACTCAACTAGCGAAAAAAACATTTACGCGGGGGATAAATTTAAAAATCGTTCGTTCTTGACGTCTAGTCAGTTTAACTATAATCTTTTGGTAACGTGTTTTACGTTGCACCGTCAGGATGTGTCGGTGATTAGTGATCAATGATGCGTACATTGAGATGAAAAATTTCAAAATTAGTAATTCTGAACTAGGTATGTACAATTATGAATTCTGAGTGAGAGATACTTTTTTTTTTATAATTTGTGTAATTTTTCTTTTCTTTAAAGTTTACATTTTTTGTATATATTTTTTGTATAATTCGTATGTATCCTTATACTTTTATTGTAGCCGTGATAATATTATATAATAAAAATTCTAATTGAATTTAATAATTGAATTTTTTTCAATATGTGGCCTAGCCCCAGATAAATTTTTAACAAATAAATACCTATTAGAATTTCGGGATAAAGTATTTTTTTTAATTTGTCGTTTTAAATTGTAAACTCTTGTAATACCAGGACAAAAAAGGTTTCGAGACTGAAATTCAGAGAAAACTTGTACGTCCCGACTTGAGGGATTTATTTTGTATGGGGCTATCGATTTTTGTTCCCCCTTGTGACCAGACCCTTTCGAAACGAAGAAATATCGTGGAGGGAACCAACATATTAAACTTCTGCGTGAATATAATGCAAACAAATGTTTCGTCCGAAATCCAGTCATAAACTTGCAAATTAAAAAGAAAGTCTTTCGTGTTTTCAAGGCATAACTTAAGTAGTCAGTATGTTCATATCTAACTATAAAGGAAGAATAAATTAAGAAGGGTGTAATATTTACGGACACGTAATGGAGATTAATTTTTAGCTCATTCGTAAGAATTCTTATGTTGATGGTGTAACTAGTAAAACAATTTATTCATATGTGCACAGAGCAATGAAATTAAGAATATTACCCATTCATAGCTTCACAAAGTTGAAAATGGAAGCTAAACGTTTATGGGGTGAAATATGCTGAATCAGCTCCAGACAAGCAACTTTTTGGATAAGAGTAATTTTGTGATATAAGTCTCAAATATATTGCTTCAATTTCTCCCGTCTTTGAACGTTAATCAAATATACGAGCATTCTTCAGGTTGTTATCGACCCGGAGTTCGGATATTGGATGGGTTGATTGTGCTTCTAAGACTCATTCAAGTACCAAAGTTGGGGTCGTGGGTTTTTATATATTAGTGTCCCATAAAAAAAAATTCCTCTCAATCGGAATGTTTCTTTCCAAAAATTAGCGAAAAATGAGACTAAATATTTGTTTCTTGTATCTAAATATTTCTATTGATTTTTTCGTATTCGGAATATTTTGTTTTTAAAAAATTGTTATTATTTATGGGACATTATTTTGTAGTTAATTATTATTTTGCTTCATTAAATTTTTGAACGAACTGGAAGTTCTTTTATCTCGAAGCTTATTTGAAACCTCCTAAATTGGGGTTATGAAGCTTACAATATTTTTTTAAATTTATTTTTCAAGTTATTATTATTATTAAAAAGTAATAATTGCATTTATAAATTTTTATTTTAAAATGATATTTCAAAAACAATAACAAAAATGAACTGAAAGTTGTGAACTAAGAAAGAGAAATAGATTATCCCTTTTATACCCGTGCTGAGAACGAGTGAATGAGGGGAACCAACGTTGAAGTCGTATATAAGAATGGAGGGGGAGGGGGGGTCAACTCGCTGCGTGGGAGGTGGACGAGAGATTTATGATCTTGCGGCGGCGGCGGCGGCCCTGGAGCAAAAGGAGGCGGTGTGTGTTGGAGGGCAGAGCAGGGCAGGGCATGTGTGCTGCGCCCACTCCGCTCGTTCTGCCGCTGCACAGCCTTCAAGGGCGAGTAGTTCAGCGGAGGGCTGGGTGGCGTCGTGGGTGGCGGAGGGAACATGTCTGCCGCCCCCGCGAGGAGAGCAGGCAATCCACGTGGTTCCCTTTTGGACGAACGTCTTTCCTCGGTTGCGTCTCATCGGTCGGGTATCGTGTCTGATATATTGATAAACTTTATTGTCAAAAAAGCAGTTGCAATTATGACCACGTGGGAGATAATAAACAAAGTTACTCTCTGAGGCGGATTTAACACTTATATTTTTAATCAAATACGTACAGTTATCAATTTATTATTCCAAAACGAATCGTAGATATAAAGAGCAGTCAAAATCCGAGATTAATAACAAAAGTATTAAATGCCTACACTTTCATTTTCACCTCCAGTCCTCAACGATCTGCAGTATTGATTCTCGGAGCCTAGCTTTCACTACCATTTTTTACGTTTTAATTATTACTCAAACGTCCTATCACCAGAAAATCGAGTGCCATTTTTTTATTTTGACTGTGAAAATTTACTTCGCTCCGATATATTTTTCGAGAACAATAAAATAAAATAAAACACTTTCTTACGATTGAAATATAAAATTATTCACCAGAAAACTAAATTAATACTTACGAATTATTTGTTATTGTATTCTCTTCACTTGCTAATGTTTCACACCCAGATGCTCTTGGGGACGTCTCCCAAATTAGGTTCGAAGCTCTGGGCATCTCCCATGCATCGACAATTGCAATAAATATTTGCAAATAGGGAAACACACGCGATAATTGACTATTTTGAACTAAGCACGGCTATACGGTGATACAGTTTTCACTGTCGTTTGAACACTCTAAAATTATCTTACAATGTGAAGTATTTATCCAACTTATTTATAAACAATTTATATATCTATATTAAGGTGCATAGTAATCAGAATATACACAAATACGCATGTAAGAAAAATAGTTTTTTTTCTCTCTTTCGCCTCCTCCTTTCTAAGATAATATTTAAATGTAACATCGAGAAAAGAAGCTACTTGATTCACTTATTTGAAAAAGAAGTGTCTTGACTTCTTAAGACCTGAAAATTGACAGCTCTGATCACGCTGGTATTTACAATATTCGTAAGGAATTGTGCACTATCATATACTATTCATATTTGTTCTGATCCTGTTTACGTTGTTTAATGCTAAATATGAAACAGAGTTAAACTTACCCGTTACTAACAGATGAGGGAAAGTAGTATCTACTATATTCAAGACGTAAATAAAATAGTATTGCTAAATAAAAGTAAACGGTCACATTCTAGGTATAGAATGTTAGGATCATACATTTGCACTGGTTTTTGCAGTATTTGTTATGTAAAACAACATTCATGATCGAATTTTGGAAGGTGAATGCCTGGAAACGAGAGAGTGAAGGAGAAGAGAATGAAAGAAAGAGTGGTTTATTTTCTCGTAGATGGGTGTGACCTTGAAGAGTTATTTCTGGCTAACAGTGCGTGAGTGTTGATGGACTCCCTTTCCTGCTGCTACACACTTCGTTAACACGTTCAAGAGCAGAAGGGAGCTCACGTTGTTCAAATCTTCCGAGAGAAGCGTTGAAGATATTTTGGAAAGAGAAAATTTTATTTTAGATATGCGAGTGTTTTTATTTGATGTTTCGTTTATCTATCCGATAAGAGTTGGCAAAATCCAAAAAACGATGAAACCGAGGGAATTATTTTGATATGAATCGATATAAATCAAATTAATTCGTTCTCGATACTCCAGAATACGTATAAAAACGCATGTGATAAAGAATAAATGTAGGGCTTTGTGCTAAATACGACAAGAATGGATATAAAAGGCTAATGTTATGAATAAATTAGCGCTGATAACCCTCTGCCATTAGGACTACGGCTATCAAAGCACTATTTGCAACTTCTAATCTTCGTGTTTTGGCACAGCTTCAGACAGAGGATCTGTGTCACACAAGAAATCTGTAAGGTTTGCGTAAATTGAGAAAAGACATCACAAAACAAGTTTCTTAAAATAGTTTTAGCAAAAATTATTCGCGATGTCATGTTTACCAACCGACGAAATCTGAAGCATGCGACGAAAATAGAGACAATATTTCTACAGAAATATTTGACGAAGACCGAATCCAATTGTAACCTAAGCCATCGAAAACACAGGTATTAGTGTGTTAATGATTTTTCCCCGCGAAAAATATTTTACGTAATGTACATTCCCAGACCGACATTGAAGGCCTGAACTAGTGGTATCTCTGCTTTGAAATCGTATCGATGTAAACCGACTCTGAAATCGAGATATGTGTGGGACATCGATTTCTTACGGATTCTCGTAAAGTCCATACTTGTCCGGCTCACTGCGGGCAAAGTTCCTCATCTAGTACAATCTTCCCGTACGATACTAAACTCGCTGAAACTAATGAGTGATTTTGCATTTCGAATTTTTTCTCACGACGTGGGAGGTGGTCGTCTCGACTGCAGCGGGGTCCGTCCGTCTGTTGGGTCAAGGCTTCAAGGACACAAGGGCTGGCTGGCAATGCACAAGCGCAACAGTCGAACTCCTTATGTCCCGTGCAAGACCTGCTTAGGAGTGAAGGACACTTTCACCAATGAATGAGAAACGGCGCAACGAGTCTTTTTCAAAATGAGCGACCTTTAGCCCGTTTCCCAAAAGTACAATTTTGTATGCCACAAGTAAATTTTCAAAAGTTTCTGAAATATCCAATTATTAACTTTTTTATGAAGGTACACTGGTAAACATGTAATTAAAAGTGATTTATTTTTAATCCACTAACATTGTTAGGATACATAAATTGTTGCTGACAAACGTGTAAAATAAACTTGTTACCAACCAAGTATTTCCTACCTAGCTAGCTAAAAAACGTGACTTCACAGTCTTACAAGTGTTATTTTATTAATATGAGGCGGTCAAGTTCTTCCTCAGACGAGGAATATACAAGTAAATTATTGTAAACATCAAATTAAAAAAATTTCGAAGTAGGATTATTGTGTGAGAGAATCATGTCGAGGAAAATTTGGATTATTGAAATTAATGAATTATTAATGAAGGTTTTTAGTTCATTATTATAATGTTTATATTATAATAAATATAACAATATGGCTTTATTTATTGTACTATTACCCTTACCCATCTCGTTAAGACCATAATTGTAGTAACCTTGTCTAAAGTATAATAATAATAATATAATCCAGATCATCCAGAGTGAGTGTGCTTGATGTAGCCCGTACCTTACTACGACCAGCAGAAAAAGCTGAGATCCTAAACGGAATAAAATAATAATAATGATAATATATGATACGCAATTTGTGTATGGTCTAGTGGGAGGCAATAAACTAATTTACTCTCCAAAAAGAATTAAGGGACCATCCCATCAGTTTCGATCTAGGGCCCAAATGAAGCGGCGAATCTCATGAATATAACTTCAATGTGGATGTATACACACAGTCGTCGCGTCGTCCACACGGACGGACGCATGGGTGGGTTATTCGTTATGCTTGAATCAGTTGCAGTTGAATGTTCGCGAAGTGCCAGCGCATTGGGGGTGGGGGGGTGGGGGGACCGTGGTGGCAACGGCGCCCTGCGTCACGTGGCGACTGGCTAAAGGGGTGAGGGAACCCGGTGGAGGGGGAGGGGGGGAAGCATTCCGTTCCGCCAGCGACGGCGAATGCGCGCCAAGGATGAAGAGGAAGAAGGCTCCTCAGGGCCCTTCAGAGAGCACTTGGATGCTTCTTCTTCTTCCCTTGCGCTTCGACGGTGACCCACTCGTGGCTGGACGCCATGCGCTTCCAAAGTGCTGTTTTCGCCGTTAGCCCCGCGACAGACGAGGAATATGTAGTCTAACGAGTAGCCAATCCGGTGGCTCAGGGGTTAGCTGGCTTGCTCACCACCAAGTCACTCCGGGTTCCATTCCCGGCAGGGCCAGAAAAATAAATTTGCCTTTCACTTTCCAGTTAATATAGCTGAGTCTACTGAAAAACGAACTCTCCTTCTATTATTATCTCCTCCTATTTTTTTTGTGAGGCTTTAGAGCTCCTACTATTAACAATAGCCCAACCACCCGTCTCCTACCTTCTATCGCCCCATGTTGATAAGCTGCATTAGGACGCTACATTACCCATTCACAAATAATAAAAAATTAAAAATGTGTTCTCTGCAGGGATGGGTACCAACTAGATAGGAAACGATATATAGTAACATCTTTTTTACATCTGTTTCACTCGCAAAAGCGAATTTTTTTATTTGGCATTTTTTAAAATTTTGTTTAATCGCGAATGTTTTGTAATTGAGTGGTGATAAATTCCATTCAGTAGAGGACGCAGACAGATTCTTTAAATAGTTAAAAACCTGTTCTCTAACGAAGATAAAGTTCGATATTATTGGCGTAGTAAGAAAGTAAAACTTTTGACCAAAACACAAGATTTCGGGTTTTAAACCCATTTAGTCCGGTATCTGTAATCCGGAATGTTCTCTTATCAGGCATCTTCTATAATTAAATTATTCCTATTTATGTTCTGTACCCAAAATTAATCATGTTGGTTCGTTTTGACAAACGCAATTGCAAAGCTGAAGGATAGTTGAAATGTACAATATTCTTTCTGACACTGCTCAAGGAAGTAATTCCATGCTAGACGACACTTAAAAAGTGGTGGTGTATTTTTGCTCTGCATCGGTTTAGTCCTCGAAAATGTTATTGATGAATTATTGAACATGGGAAACTGAATTACATTTATTTTATCACCAGATTTATACCAAAACCATTAAAATAGTCTTTTAACCCTATGACTCCAACTATTATAGCATCCTAACAATTGGCAGTCAATTTTTTATTTTCTTACAGATACATTTACTTTTTAAATGCTGTTAGGTTTTTTTAGTGCTTTTCTTTCTTAAATTTTATGTTTCGGATTATTATTTTTTACCTTTTTTGTCAGAATTATGAAATATGACAATACTGTTGTTCGCCCAGTGCAGTATCTTTTAAAATTCCAACTTTTGCATTAGTGGTCTTTAATTTAAACTGTGTTAAGAAGTTCATTAAACTACGAATTACCTTACTCATATAAAAATCTGACGAAGGCTAACATTGTGGCAGAGTTGTGTTGGTAAACTTGAAACCTTGTCTATAAAAGGTCATGAAACTTTTAAACGTATTTTAAGCGAGAAGAAGGCTGAAATCTAGTGTCGAACTATTTGTACATGGGTTATTCTACACATCCTTTCCAGTTAGGTTTGGATTTTTTAAGTTTATCTTTTTTTGCTAGCACGGCGTATTTATACAAATGAATTAGGTCTTTTAACATAATCAGATTCAATGTGCATGACTCAGATAATAATTTGTTTACGCCTGCTTCATCGCTTCTTTGTCATTGTATTTCCAACTATTTTGTCAGTTTTTGAATTTCACACCTGTTAAGGTAAAGATGGTCTCAGAGGAGCTCTTGATGTGGTGGCAACCCTGTGGGGGTTCCCACCGAAACTTATGTAACCTGTTTCATTGCTCAATAATCTCAATTGTTTTGTGTACACGCGTTGGATCTGATGAAAAAGTGAAGTGCTTCTTCATAAACCTCACTCCTTAATGTACCCCATTTCCCTAAAATCACCTATATATGTTTAATTATGATTATATAGTATACGTAAATACAAATCATAAGATAATAATGATAAATAATTCAATTTTCGTTAAACTATGTTCAAGCGAATAAGTGCAAATTTAATGCTGTAGCAGCTTAGGAGGACAACTTAGAAGGAGCGCTTGTCTCAGGAAATATTCCAGGAAGCCGTGACTCAATTGAAGACCGCGAGTTGAATTCTCCGTCGAACGCGAAACTCGTCGAGAGAGACATCTTCACTCTTTCAAAAGCTGTTTCAGAGACGTTTCGAGTTATTGATTCATTTGAATACGACAAATAAAGAGAGGACGGTGCGAGCTGAAAGCTTTTCCCGCGCAACCGCCTGTTTGCTAGGTGCTCCACCAAAAGCTCTTCTCGATCGGCAACCTCAAGGTCAACGCAACGGAAAGTGGCTGGCTGGCTGGCTGGCTGGTGGCGGACGGAAAAGGGCGGGCGGATCAGCAATCTTTTTACTACACCACATTCATCACGTTCTGGTGCTGGTTCTTCACGTTGGTCTAGGAGGATTCGCGTCAGTAATCTCTGAGTGGCATCGGGAAAAAGAAGCTGTTTCTTTTGAGGAATTTACCACAAATATGTTTGGAGAGTTTCGTAAAGCAAACGAAGAAGGATAAATCTCGAAGGTTCGACGTCTTTGCATACCGGACCAGTCGATGGACTTTACTTCAGAGTTCCGAGACTCAACTGCGGAGTGATTTTAAGAGGCGGTGTTCGAGGAGTGTTTGTATTCCACGCTCATACGTGGCCAGGTCTCCCAGTTTCAATCTCATGAGATCTGGAATCTTACTCTTGTTATACGAGCAATAATTGTAAGTTTAAATCTATCTCGTAAACTTACGGTGGGATATCGCCAAGACTTGATATATAGAGGGTTTATAATATATATCAAATGGCGTAAGTATCAATTTCGTGAAATTTCGTTTTGCAAAATAGTTTTTATGTGAAACCTTTCTCACTTTGCATTTGGTGCCTTATAACGAATAAATAAGTATTCATTCGTCAAAAATTTACATGAAACTATTCTTATATTGACGAAGTACGAGTGTTATTCAGTCACCTAGTATAATACTACTAAATATTAAAAAAACAAATATTTAACAATTATTGTTTCTTTATTATATTGTTAACATAAAATTCATTAAATTAATAAATTAAGTTAACCCACCAAAATAGTTATGAAAAAATGTTTACAAATACATTTATAAAAAATTTTCTAAAAATTATTTTTATAATGAATATACATTTGAAACTTAAGTTCAGAGAAATCACTGAAAGTCTTGCACCTCTCCTTTGAAATATATTGATTTTAAATTTTCTCCTGTTATCGAGTTATAAATAATAAGGGACCTAATCCGAATAGTATAGTTTCACAAAAATACTTGACCTTCTCGAAACAATTTAAAATCAATTCAATCTTGTATTAACAAAGTTTGATTACTCTCTGATAAAATCAATCGAAAATCTTGTATAATTTTTATCTGGTTTTCAAATTTGGAGCCGGGAAACCTTCTTCCCCGTCCATTACATTCTGTTGATGCATGTCCCGCTAAAGTAATTACCTGTAAAAATGAGACATGGATTTAGGGAATTCCCGGCATTGAAGTAACGTTGTGTCCTGAATATTAACAAAAGAAAGCCTATTGCTTCGTTGAAAGTAAAATGTTTTCCTCAAACGGTTGTTTTATCTATTTATTTAATGCCTTTTGGCGAGGTTCAGGTCATGAAGCCTGCTCTTCCACCTAACCATTGGACTTGGGTGAGGGAATTGGGAAGGAGAGATGTTGGGTTGTCTGGGGCACTTATGGTACCGAACCGACATTTGTCTGGAGTAGGTGAGGGAAACCCCAGCTGAAAATCTCACCTAGTTCGGCCGAGCAGGGTTTGAACCCACGCTCTACCGCTCAGCCAATGGGATCGTAGAAGGAAGACGCTACCACTACATCACCGCTGTCGGTAATAGGGATACTATAAACAGGAATTGAGATGTTAAGTACAAATTATCTTTTTGATCGTGATAACTTTCAGCCTGATGAAAATGGCGACGAGCCGGGAATCCAACACGGGACTCCTGCATTGATCGCAGGGGTGTTAACCACTACACCACCCATTCCNGGTTGATGTAATAACATTTCTCTACACTTTTTTCTCAACTTCAAGTTCGTTCTCCAACGTTTATAATAAAATGATCTGTTTCCTCTTTCTGTTTGATGGAAGTATCAGAATTTTGACAGGCTGATGGTATGGCACTGTATGAAAAGACAAATTTTTCTTAAATATTGTATGAAGACAATGAATATTGGGAATGAATGGTTAAGAACCGAAGACCTACAAATAACTTCTCTTTGTTGAAAAGCTGACTAAAATTGTCAATGATTTAAGAAATACATTATGAAAGAATTATTATTTGTTTATTATAAACATTGTTCGTGCGCATTCCCAATATATTAAAGATAATTGAATGGGAAAACGACCATGATGCATTTTCCAAAATCGTATGATAAAAATATGAAATTATGGTGTCTTAAATCATAAGCCGATATATCACACGAGCATAGTACGAGCCCTAGTACTAAATATTAGAATTTATGATAATAATGAATAATTTTAAGAATATGGGAAATCAGAGTTACTTTGTTGCAATTTCTGTTTTATAGAATCATTTTTTTGTTACAATACAATGTGTTCATGAACAGGCTCTCTACGCTCTTGCTTGGGGGAGGCGGTCTATTGTAATAATTAATCTCGATTTAGAGATATTTTAATAGTTACGCTTTGTAAATAACATATTCTGAATAATCAACATCGATAATAATGCGTTCTTGTGAACTATTTTTTTTAGTTTCATTAATACAAATTTGTTGATATTCTAATGATATTATATAACATAGCTAACTTTTCATTCTTATCTTAGGAGTGTGCTAAAATGTTAAATGCGCCTCTGCCTTAAGATCCTTGATCGGAATCGATGGGATGGTCTCTTGTTTGCTTCCGGAGAGTAACTTAGTTTCTTGTCCTCCGCGTGGTCATTTTTAAATTTATTTGTTCACAAAATATATATATTCAGAAGCGGTGCATGTGAAGAGTCGTTGCTTCGAGTCCTGGGAAGCATCCTCAGTGGCGTGAGCGCCTTCTGGTGGGGTATCAGCCCTTGGGATCTGGGCTTGGGAGCGCCCGCTCCACCGCCGCACGTGAGACACGGGGGGGTTGGTCGCGAACGCGAACGCTCTTGCAGCCCTGCACTGCCCCCTTGTCACCGCCCCCCGCCGCCACCGCCACCGAGGGCCTTGACCGGGCTTCCGCCGCCGCGCCGGCCTCCGGGAGCAACGAACTTACCCCCCTCCTCTTCCCCGCGAGCACTCACTGGCCGACGCTGCTCGGTCCAGGCATCGAGCTCCCGTCGACATCGGCGTAGCTTCTGCTACTGGTGCTCCTGGCGCTCACTCGCAGACCCATCGCGTCTGCTCCCTGCCCCCCTACTTTCCGTGGAGTCATTGCAGTCGCTTCCTAACTGCTTCCTGACGGATATCGCTCGCCTCCGACCGTCTTCCGAACAAGATCGACTCTGCAAAATCGCTGCCACCACTCAAACCATCCACTAACCGAAAAGGCGGCTCTAGGTATTCGGCGAATCCCGAGCGACCATCGCTACTGGATATAAACATTCCCTATCCAATAGCGATGAATGTTTATATCGGCAGGTGTTAGCGTACTTGCTCATCGCCGACTCATCCCGGGTTCGATTCCCGGTGAGACCTTCTATCCATCTTCTACTGCTCCTAGCATTAATAACTCTCACTATTACTAACTATTCCCACTAATAACTCTATGTGAGCCAAATTGTTAGTTAACGTAGCTAACCGGTCTACCTACTAACAATAGCCATACCAACCACCTTCCATCCTGGCCTGGGTTCTGCTCCCGTTTTCCTTCGGGTACAGGCGGATTTCTTATACAGTTTCTCTAGGCTTCTGTCTAGGGGCACGTTTATTTTAACCGTAAATCGTGAATTTAGCGTTATTTCAATTCTTACTATTTGTAAACACTATACTCAGAATAATCTATAGTTCGATCATAATTTGTACATGTAAAATAAATTTTTTGTGTTAAATTACAAACATACTGACATTCTATTAGTATTATAACTCGTAGCTAACTTTTTATCTTATTTAGGAATTTTTGCTGAAATTTTTGAATCCGCTTCTGCCTTAGGGCCCTTGATCGGAATTGATGGGATGGTCCCTTGCTTGCTTTCAGAGTGTAAATTAGTTTATTGTCCTCCACGTGGTCATACGCAGTTTGTAATTGCTTTTCTGACAATAAATTTATTTATTATTTATTTATTTATCTCCCCATGAAGATAAGATTCAATAGCGCGCTACATTCTCCATACACTTACTACTATAGACAGAAAAAAAAAGATCCACTCTGCTAAACCGCTGCCACCACCCCGTTATGCACTATCTCAAAGGGAGGACGATCCACCCTTAGTTATATCATTTTTAAAAATTTTTAAACCCGTGGTGTAGAGTTAGTTCTACCTTTTGGTGACGCTGGTTCAAACCCTGACTGATCCAAGGATCAGAATTTTTTACTATGTATTGATTAATTAATTTCCACAAACTGATTTGACCGTACTTCTCTGTAACTGCCAGTTTGATAATCTGGTAGAACCTCGCCGCAAATAAGCAGAACCAAATAAAACTAGTTGTGAATTTTTGACTACTTTTTAACTATCAGCTATTACACACATGATTTTTTATCGTATTGGTTTAAAACATTTATTTTTTGTTGATATTCAAATTTTTGAACATTTAAGTGATACATACGTCTAAAATTCATAAACTGTTGTGTCACCGAAAGATAAATGTTGAATTAAAAATAAATTTAAAAAGTATTTTTACGATAATTTTTCATAATCATTATTTAATCTCATATGTATCTAAAATACTAGTTTGTCTAAAGGGAAAAATACTTGTAGTATCATATATACAAAAAATAATAACTGGACCCAATCTGACAAGATAGATACCAAAATCAACCAGACCGGCAAGACCAAGATCACGACTTGACGCACAAGACAGAGATTAATTTTACTGGAGCGAGACCGAGACCAAAATAAAGTACCCAAGAACAAGACCAAGACTAGCGAAGTAATGGTCTTGGTCATGTTTTGTGAATCATTGGTGGTGTACGAAGCGACAAGTTGTCTCGGGGCACTCTCCTCTCCCCTGTCTTTCATTCATGAATCACCCACCTCGAGAATAGAATAGAATATTTATTGGGTTTGGCTCACATCATCAGGTCAGCTCTTCCGCCGTACAGAAAATGCACATGCAAAAGAAAAAAGACAAATTACAGCATTAATTAAAATTACAATAATAGTTAAAATTTAAAATAATTAATAAAGTACAAAATTAATTAGAATTACAATAATAATTGAATTTACAATAATAAATTGAAACTACAAAATAATTGGATTTAAATAATAAAATTACAATAGTAAATTCAATTGAAATTGAACATAATAAATAAAACCGCAAATAATTAGAATTACTTGAAAGTCGAAATAACAATCGAAGTTAGAGAACCGAAGTTATTTAAACAATGTGGAAAACAAAATTTCCTCTAATGGAAAATATGTTGTTTGACCTATTTAATTTATAAATTAACGTCATATTTTACTATATAAACTTACTAAACATACTTTTAACCTGCAAATTCCTTGATATTTACAATAATTCTCAAATACGCAGAAACTTATTTCCCAGTCATCAGGGGAGGTGTACTCTTGTCATTCCCCAGCCACGGTACGTCATCCACGTCTGAAAGGAGAGATGTGGGACTGGTGGTGTACGTACGGTACCCAAAATCCTCTCGCTGTGTGCAAGCGTCTAGCCAGAAATATATTTCAAGGAAGGAATACTTCTTTGTGCCGTATATTTATTAATATGAACTTTGAAAAAAATTACCTTTAAAATATTTTTTATTTGTTTGATTATTTATTTTACATCAGTTAGTTAACTTGCAAATTAATAATATTCTATTCAAATATATCAAGCATCTTCACCCATTAATTTATAAAGAATATACAAATTATCAAATTGTTATCTATCGTGAAAATGAATAATGCGTGCAAATCTGTGTTCATACAAGTAAATAAGAATAATTTTGTAAATTAGAAATATCAATGTTAAGGGTATAGGAAGGGCAATGATATGTGTGTATATTAAAGTATGCTTGTAAGTGTGTGTGTGTCTGTATCTATTTGTAAGCGAAAATGTGTTTCTGTACGTTTATGAATATACACACGTGTCTCATGTAGATAATTAATTTTTTAAATGTAACTTCTTTCTCATTGTTACCTTATGTACTAATTTTCTATTTTTCTCCGTTTGTGAGTTTTGTATTTTATAGATATTAGAGCGATGATTAGTTATTTAACATCTTATTGTTGTATTTTGGATACTTTTATTATTTCTTCCTTTGTATCTGCCACCGAACATTGCTCACTTGCAGATTAATAAATTAATATTATTATAAGTGCTCTTTTCGATATAACATTATTTCCTTAATTGTATAAAGCGAAAACATTTCGAAGTTCTAATCACCGTCCCCTCATCTCTGGGACGACTTCCTCTCCCAAAGATCTTTTCCGTCCCCCAAATAAACCACAATAAGAACTTGGAGCGGGGTTCACTATCTCCCACATGCAGTTATTATCTGCTTCTAATGGCAACTGCAGTCGGGCGACAGTCGACCACATGAGAGCAACTTCTTCGTCCTCGATTTCGGCGACACAAAAACCCTTTCACGAAGGTGGGCGCAACGTGTGTCCGGGGGTTATTGACTTCGCCGCTCGCGACCGCGGCCGGCTCCACGCTCGAGGCGGACATTAAACCTTTGTTGATAACTGGTGGATTCATCCGGTGTTCTTGTGGGTTCGTCAAGTGACCAATACTGAAGTAGGAGCTAAAATTAATTTAATAACAAATGTATTTTGAGTATCGGAGTTTACAAAGTATATTTTTAAGAAAAGGATACCAGTTTTTTTTAAGATGTCATTACGACTTCAAATTAATTATTTTTAATATTAAATGTGAATACTTTTTGTTGGTGTTCTTTTCTTCTAACTCCATTCTGTTTGTTATCAACGCTTTTTCTCAATTTATTCACGCTTAAATTAAAATTACACATGTTAATAATTTCTAATAAATATATTAATACTTTTTAAGTTGTTTCGCTAAAACAAAATTTATGTTTGAATACTAAAAGAATAGTTTTGAATGTATCCCTTCCTCCCTAATGTATTTCCCGCCTACATGTCATTTTTTTTAAAACATATCAACTCATTTCCTGATCATGTTATTGATGATTGGCGAATATAATATAAGAAATTAACATACGCATTTTCTACTTTAAGCTATCTAAATCTATCATAATATATTTCCTTATAGGAATTATTGTGCGCGATTCCCTGGCACAAAATGTTGTACTTTGTGCGGTTTGCGGTAATCATTGTATTGCGGTAGGTATTATTTCATTCGTGGTGAAATCTCGTAACACCTCAATCATTCAGTTCACGATGGACGTGTTTCGTCATATAAATATGATAAATGCTCATCAAAGAACAATAAAGTTCAAATTAGTAATAGAAGACTTTTTAACATCTTTCAAAGTTGGAAAAATATTAAAATCATTCGTCATTTTATTTTCAACATCAACGGGTAAATACCAGTACATTCAGTTTGAGTGTTATAAAAGGATCAATTGAACAGATATGATGATAATATACTACAAATGAAAAAGATCTAAAACCTTGGTGAGTCAAAAATGTTCAAAACATTTTTGGTTGTATGTATTGTAAATGACGTCAGATAGAATTGCTGAATCCGGTAACTTTTGTTCGTCGAAATGAACAGTTTGAAATCCCAATAGTTCTTCTATTGTGCACCAAGGAACGATGACCGTTTCTTGAACAGAGTAATACACTAGTCATTTGAAACTTCCGTTACTAACTTCACATCTGGATGAGCACCACACACACATGTAAGCGGTCATGCGTTGACCAGTACAAATGTCCCTTTTTGTTTCTCTTTTGAGTCGCCGCTGTTCGATGCCCGGACGAAGACACAACAGGCGCCTGCTAACCGTTACATCGCTCCGCCCCCCTCCCTTGGCCCCCTTCACGCCTTTCATCAAAACTCCCACCACTTCTCGTGCCTTGGCGTCGCCCGAGGCAGCGCCAACCGAGGCAAGGTCGGAAACACCCCGGAAACGACGGCGCCCGCACCCGGGCGTGTGTGACGAAATCCTCCCCTTCGACACGCCTTCCTTAACGAGCGGGTTGGGAAGGAATTTGAATTTTGATACTGATGAAATCAGCACTATTTTTGTCACGCAGACTTCATCGAGCTGGAACTTCAACTTCAAAATTCTGAATCCTGCTTGTTTAATTCTTAGTCTGGTTTTAGTTTCTTCCAGAAACGTCCTCTGTCCCACAAGAGGCTCCCATGTGTTTAACGCAGGCTAGAGTTATACAATTACAAGGTCTCGAAGAAGGAGATGTGGCCAGCATCTCGCTCTGGTCAATTTGACCGCAGGATAGACTCGGTCCTCATTTTACAGCAAATTGAGTGGGACTGGGAGTCTGTCTGGTTGTTGAGGTGTAATGAAAAATCTCACACTCCACCAGTCAGAATCTCAGTGCTCTACCCATTGTGTCTCGCTAGCTCCCCAGGTTCTTCCTTCTAAGCATAATTTTTGTGTGAGTTGAGAACTTCACAAATTGTGCGCTTTACCAGCTAGAGCTATGTTGAATGAGCACAGCACAGGGTCATTAAAAATATGAAGTATCTGGGAGAAATATTGTTCACATTTCTGTACCCGTACTACCGGAAATGTAAAATTTGTACATTTACACTGTACATGACCCATGCGTTAGACATCTATCGCATTGGGATGATTAGTTTTCCAAGGAGAGAATTGTTCGTTGGGAGAAAGTTACAATGTTTGAACTAGTCTTCAATTTGTGTGATAGCCAACTGATATATGATGTAATGTATTTGCAACCGAATGTTTGTGAATATCCTGGGCTGTAAGGAATCCTTCCACCCGTAAATGATGGTGGAGTCGGGGTGGGGCCGCAGTATTAGCCATGAATATATTATAACATTTTATCTCATCTGCCTAATGTCTTGGGATGAAATACTCAAGATGGAGGTCAACAAAAACATCAAATGTCCGTGGGTGGGGACGCATTTTCTGTGCTCTTTTTGGCTTGAACTCGACTTCTTAAATTTAATGATTCAAGTTTGTACGTAAGTGAAATGATCAGTACTTAAAGTAGTTTTGTTATCAGGGGATACTTGAAATCGACGTAATGTTTCCAATGCATCAGTCGGGCCCTACCCACTTGTAGGTCTGGACTCGAATTTTTGATGGGTCGAGGTGTTTCCATTGAATAATGTCCTGGTGAAAANGGGTCGAGGTGTTTCCATTGAATAATGTCCTGGTGAAAAACTGAAGAAAACTACTACAGATGTCACACCGACATTTAAAACCCGCTCATAGATTTGAATCCATTGGGTCACGAAAGATTTGGTAGTGACAGAATCACAGAAGGGATGTAACCTTGTGGAATATGAAATTTCGCGTCAATACTCATAGCCCGACTTCCATGGAATCGGGATAAAAATTAATAAATATTAGACTTATTAATTTTGGTTTCGCTCTCAGTACCC
Source organism: Laupala kohalensis (assembly GCA_002313205.1). Taxonomy (NCBI): domain Eukaryota; kingdom Metazoa; phylum Arthropoda; class Insecta; order Orthoptera; family Trigonidiidae; genus Laupala; species Laupala kohalensis. The sequence goes on from NNCF01129439.1 coordinate 342,669, forward strand.
CGCAATTGAGAATAAAGCACGTTGATCATCCAGATGTAAACCCATGAGCCGATTAAAGGCGGTGATCAAATCATCGCTCAAATTATTCATGAATGCATGAATACGATGGGCGCCTAATGACGCAGCTGAGCCCAAGAATGGAGGTCAGCGCAAATATGCGTGCGTACGCGATGATCGGTGGCGTCTCCCAGCCCCCGGGGGGCGTCTTCTCAGCCGAGCGGTTGTGCTGAGTTCCAAGGGGTGGGGTGGGGGGTGGGGTGGGGGGAGGGGCTCGTCTGTCTGTCGGTCGGTCGGACGAACGGCGCCAGGCGTGGAGCTCTTCGCGGAAGTCGTTAGTATCCATTGAAGCTCTAAGAAGTGCATTCGAATATTTGCGGAGCGGTGCCGGACAGAGGAACGTCTCTGGTTGGAGTTCTCAAGCGCTTTCCACATACGTCGTATGGGTCAAGATGAATGCTTTGGTACGCCGTCTTAGGGAGTCCTTCTTTTGTGGAATCTGCAACTTATTTATTTATTTCATGTCTAATGGCGCCATTCAGACCATTCTAGTATTAGTAAATGAGAAATGGAGCGTGCTATTGATGCATATCTACATGGGGCGATAGGAGGTGGTAGTAGTCTCTTGTTAGTAGATGAGCGGGTTAGTTGGGTTTACCAACAACAGGGCCCGCGTTAGAGGTGTTAGTAATAGTAAGAGTTAGTGATACTAGGAGTAATTGGAGGTTAACAGAAGAAGAAAGATTCGCTATTAAATCGTATGAACTGGGACATAAATGTGAAAAGCTACAATTTCTTTCTAGACTCTCTAAGAATTGAACCCGGAGTGACTGTGGCAAGCAAGCATGCTAGCACTGAAGGGTCGTGAGGCATGACTTCCGCCTAACCGTGACTTGGGTGTGGGATTTTGGGAAGGAGAGTTGTTGGGGAACTGATGGTATCGAACCGACTTTTGACTGAAGTAGCGAGGGAAACCCCAGCTGAAAATCTTCTTGGTATGAACTTCTCCAAAAGTCAGGAAATAAACCCTTCTATTAACAATATTAGGTGACAAGACCTCGTTTGCCGTAGAGCTCTCGTTTGACTCGCAAATACCCCGGGTTCGATTCACGGCGGGGTCAGAAAATTTGTAGTTTTTCACTTTAATAGTCGTAATACTTGGATATGGCAAACTAGATTGTGTCTGGACGCTGTCCCCTCTTTAGAGATTAAACTCACGAAGAAAAGGGTCTCACAAGCGCTAGTTATCGTGGGCCATAGTTGAGGGAATCGAACACGTACGTACTAGGCGGTAACAGGTGCGTCTGCGGATACTCAACCTTTACTGGAAGTAATTCCTACCACCGATATAATATAGTATTTTCGGAAAACAAGCATTATTCGAGTAAAAAGAATTCATTTGCCCAGCAATTAACAGATAATTCTAAAAAAAATCCCTGTCGAATCAGCGAACGGAAGTCATCGACCAGCATGGTCACTTCCTGCCTCTTCCCTCATCACCACCCATCCTCCTCGTAGGTCACGATCTGCGGGACGAGCGACGGATGGGAAGACCACTTTTTGCGATGCAGTGGCCTTGGGCGTCGCTCATAAATACTCAGCCAATACCTTCCCTTGCTCGCATCCGTTATCTTAACACGTCCCCTCTCTAAGCGCGCTCTGCACATTCGCTCCCAAACGCTTCCAGCTGCACTCGCTTCCATTAATATTCATGAGAAAAGTATGATAGAGTGAGTTTTTTTCGCTTTTATTTACGACACTCTGCGTCCGAGTGTTGAATTAAGTTGTTTTAATTAATTATTCGTTTATGAGGAGGAAAGGCATTTATCTCAATATTAAAATTAAAATATATCGATACTTTTCTTGAATCTCCTTAGTGTCAATAAAGATGACACTAGTAAAATTTGACTGAATTATTTCAGGGGTTGAATGCTGTCGTGCCTCTCAAGCAAAGAAAATGTTCAGGATAATTTCTTCTATAGGTTTGATTTGCTTTGTAACCAATGCTGCGGTACTTAATTATAAGTTAAAATGGATTACTTAAAGTTCACGCTAAATATCTCGGTTTGACATAAAAAGAATCCTACGTTGTACATGTAATGGTGTGGTAAAAACATTGTGATATTTACAGGATTAAAATTAATAAGTTCAAGTTTGATGAGGTTGAAAGTTAGTTTTGAGATAGAAGCAAACGAAATAAGCATTTGGACACCATTCACTTCAGGAGCTGCCAAAGAAAAGTTAAAGTGGGACCAGCACCCCAAGCTAGTCAATCGCGAGATGTATAATTCTTTATTATTATTATAATATTTGAAAACTCAACAATAAAAAATGTAACGAAGAAAACACATGATTTAACTTGTATCTATCAGTTAATAACAATATTCAGAAACTCGCTTGACTCGTTTGAAATGCGTAAGAGCGTGTACAAACATGGCGGCCGACCGCAACGGTTTCGTGATTTGTGCATCTCAGAAAAAGTTAAATAGCTTTCTCAAATGTCCCGGGATTTATTGATGTGATCTAAAAATACAACTTCCTTCACTTTCGTGATTTAAAAGTTGGTCTTTAAAAAAAATATATAAGCGTTTCTTCCATAAGACACCATCAATTATAATTGCAATTATTTCATTTATTTGGACGGTGAGGTATGTTTTTATAAGTACCTTACTTTGTTTACTTATGCCGATTTAAGATATTTTAGTGATTAACTTTTACCTACGCTAGTACTAACTTAAGTATTGAACTCCTACATCATGAAGGTAAAAAACAAACAAATAATTTTATGGTTAATTTGGTTTTTCAAAGTACAAGTCGGAGTATATTAAAAACTTGTAATAAATAATTGAAGTGTTGACCTAACTTATCATCGCTTTACGTACAACAGTTAATTTTTATTTAGTGGTCGTAAATTATTTTTACCGTTGCACTTACCCTCCTGCGGCCTGGAGCCCGACTTTGCTAGGCAACGTTCGGCTGCGATCCCTGATTGTCTGAGCGAACGTATATTTTGTTTCAAGGAAATCGCGCCCCTAACGTTGTGTATTTCATGCAGCACTCTCTACCCTTGTCGCTTGCGGCTGAAAGCTGCACCCTTGACCTTGCTCTGTCGAGGCAGGATATGGGCTTGCAATGGGATTGTGGCAACGGGACTCGATTACGGCGTAAGGGGTTAGTACAGAAACGAGGAACGCTTCTTATGATTGATGAGTTGAGCGTATTGACGAATCGTTTCTTTTGCGAGGGAATTGATTGGATGAGTCACGGGTTCAGCGGATTTTAGGATATCTGTTGGTGGTGGGTTAGAGGGCATTCTATGAGTTAGTTGGTACAGCTGCTTACTTCTGCTTCATCAATCCTCCCACTATCTAAAATATTCATTGTGTACTCTCAATTGGTATTTGAGTTACATAAGAAGTTAAATTTATCCCTACATAATATTAAAAAAGTTAAAACTTAGCAATACTGACTTTGGCACTTATGTGCGTAATAGTACTAGGTTATTTTTACTCTCGCTGGATCCCATCAAAAAATTCGCAGGAACAGTTAAAGAAGAAAAAAAGTGCAAATGGGACCTTCAGTACAGTGCTTGTCAAAAACCGCTTACATCAGTTAAATAACAACATTTATCTTCAACAAACACCTGCTGTGTTTCAGAAGCAACTGTTTAAAATTCCATAATATATTCTTTCAAACTGCAGTATCTGTGTAAATATATTGTTAAAAGTAGGGTTAGTGTATTTGTTCATTATGCTTTCTTTTCCAACTGTCTCAATTAATTTACATTTCACATTCAAATTAGCTTTTGAAACAAAATTATTTAAAAAAAGAGAACATACTTGAAAAATAGCGTTGAAATTTCGCCTTTGTTCAAACACAAATTTTTGTAATGCACCTCATTTTTTGCATTTTGTTGAATAGGACGAGATATTTAGAAAAAGTTACCTACCGAAAATAAGGTACAGCGATGCGTTCATGATATGAGAAGCAGATCTAGTGAGGCTGATGACTTCACTTGTGGTTCTGGATTCGTGTTCTGTGATTCTGGCGTGTACCATAAGGTCGTTGTTGGATTCCCAGTCTTGTAAGCAATATCTTTCTTTAATTATTCATATTACTTAAGGATCACACGCGCGCTAATCTGATTAAGTGGCGCGTAGTCTGTCTTATTCCAGAATTCTCACACTTGTACTCGAGGTGGAAGAAACGCGCCTTCATTAAATCCTTAATTACATCGTTCTGACAAGCTTCCTTTTCCTTTCCGCATTCTCTCATGATCCCTTATGCTCTCTCACGTGGAATGGGTGGAGAATGTTCAAATAATATTTTTAGTTCTCTTCAACGGGGAATGGTAATGCAGTAAATACGAAATCTGAGGAACTGAAATCACAATTTAGTAGAATACTTTTGGGGAAAAATGTGCATGAATATGTAAGAAACATTATATAAATTACGTAAATGTCCCAGAAAATTTTTACTTTTCTGCATAACCGGACGGAGTCAAGTACTATTTAACTTTATTTACTATTTTTATTTTTTTTCATAAAAGCACAAATAAATCTTTTTTGTCGCTGATTTCCTTTCATCATACCTGTAACGCAGTTTTTTTGTGACACGAAAAGAACGAATTAAATCACAAGGTCATTTTGGTAAGAGATTTTATTCAAGAGAATGGACAGTGATAGGGAAGTGACGGAGAGATGCCAGCAGGTCTCCACATTAGTGTCGTAGAGTTAAGAGTAATATTTAACTGTCTGGGCAAAAAAAAGAAGCCAACGGTGCCGCCTAGCGGCTTGTATCCCAACCAGTTCCTTCTTAAGACTACTCCCTTTCACAGTTTAATAGCGACGATGTAGGAAATAAAAGGATGAGCTACTACCCCTTCCATGTATGGTGTTCGGTCATTGGTCCGTCCCCAATCTGCCACCCACAGACGACCTGCGCAATTGCGAATCTGCCTCTCGCGAGGTCATCTGGTGATGCTTCAGCCAAGACACAACGACCGGCCAGTCGCATCAAGGTCGTTTGCGAAGATGACTGAGCATAAGAGC
>NNCF01129439.1:347780-375170 GCA_002313205.1 Laupala kohalensis
TTCTTCTTCTATGGACAAAGCGTTCCACATTCCTTAAAGCGTATGCTCCACATGGAATTATGTCAACTGTGTCAAAATAATTTACGCGGGGAATATCATGGGAAATAATTGGCTGGTGTTTTCATTTGTGGGTTTTGAAGCTAAGGCCAGATTATGTTCGTCTTCTAGATGTGAAAAGTCCGTATTCTCTTACGTTATTTGTGAGATACGACTGATAATTATTGCGACGAAATCAGGTCTTAACAAATTGCTCTTAACTTCTTGGAATTGAGAAGTTAAGTGTTTTGAAACATTTTTAAAATTTGGATTAAAACATTATTTATGTCCATATCATTTAAAAACTTCTTTACCCCTTTTTGATGTTTTCATATTTCTGGTCCAAATTGTGTTACATACTTCGAACTAGAACTACCCATGTTAATCCTGTCACTTCACAATATGTATTGATGAGTGTGGTATGCTGGTGATAATACCAAAATATTTAGTTAGCGCAACATAAAATTCGTTTCTCACACAATTTATTCGAGATAATAGATTTTGGTTTATCAAGGATATCTTTTAAAAATTGTCGTACGAGTTTTGTGATAAAAGTTCTATTTTTGATCATATTTTCATTGAAATTATCCAGAAACAAAAGTCTTATGTGAGGTGAGAAAAGGGAAATATGAGTCAAAACCCAATTCGTCAAAATGCGCCAACCTATAGTATCGCGTGTTTACTCTCGTCCAAGCTCTGTCTTACTCAAATCGAAAGACAATCACCTCGTGTCAAAGCCTTGTAACGGAGAAACAATATCGAATGAAAATTGGACAACCCCCTGTCGAGCTTTGTGAATCTCGGTGGGAGGCTATGTACACAAAGAACTCCTTTTGCCCGTGGAGACCGCTTGACCATCTGTGATGATGCCTCGACGGAGGAAGCGGAGGGGTGGGGGCTAACGGCCCTCGAGCGGCGGCGGCGGCGGCGGCGCCCACGCTGCTCACCCCCTCCGCCCCTCCACCCATCTACAGAGCCGCCCCGCGGGTAACTCCTTGCATGATCCGATGCCGTCGGCGACTCGGGAGCTCCACAGCCCCGCGGTGGCCAATGACCTTTCTTCCTTCACTCGGTACAAGAACAACTCGCCGCTTTGCGCAGGAGGGGTGGGGGAGGGGGGTAGAGACGAGAGGAAATCGCGTCGTCTGATCGTTTAACGTTTATTACTCTAATGTTTATTCAGGGGTATCCACCGTACGGGGATGCTATGACTCATCCACGTTAAGTCGCTAATATTAGCGAAACTTATTCCTCTGATAGAGAGGGGAATCCGTAGCTGACTAGATTCCTAGGGCAGTCCATGCTGAAAATTTAATTTACAATCAGTTATTTATTTTATAAATGCAATAATTTATGTACATAAGTGATACGATATCACAACGTATTACAGCATTTTTTTAAAAATTCAGGACTAATTTTCCATATAAAAATACGATTTTATAAAACTGAGAAGGTTTACCTACTGTTGTGGAGTCAATAATCCAGAAATTGAGTTACATAATTTTGAAAATAGTCTTATTCTTAGATTATAAAATAATTTAGACTTACGACAAGTTCTTTTTTTGCTCGTACGTGCAGTTGTCAATCTCTAGTTTTATAATTAATAAATGAAATAAAAGAACACACAGGAGTCATTTCACAGCGAAGATTACAAACGCTGATAGTCTGTAGATACATCCTATGTCAGGACATCAAAAAATAATTTTTTAAACGTTTTACTTAATTTTGATTTTATATTTCCAATTGTGATATTTAATCTGAAGAACAATGTATAGAATTAAATTAATGTCGAGACCGTTTTTTCGTGATATAGATCACTGAAACTACCACCTATAAAACGTTTCTGAATTGATAAATATTATATTATTTTAATAATATGACACTGTGAGATTAAGCGAATAAATAAGCTTCTATAGAAGGTGTCTCCTATCTGCGAAATGCGTAAAATATCAAGGTCAGTAGTGCTTCATTTGGTCGGTGGGTTGGGGAGGGGGGAGGTCAAAAATGCGAGTGCTTCTTCAACGCATTCTCACGTCGCATAAGAACCTTCGAAGGCTGTTGTTTCGTTCGTTTCCAATCCAGAAGTTTTCAAGGGAATTCCTTCTTTCGTGTGCAGCTAAGCTTCTTTGGCGAAGGAAACAATCCATAACCCAAGGTCGTTTGAAATTGCTTCCCAGAAGAAGTTTTAAAAGGAGACTCCTGAAAAAGATGAACTCGCTTCGTTAATTTTTAGGTAACCCCGTATTCCAGAAAGTGCTCTAAATTAAAATCACCTGATGAATAAAGAAATGAATGATTTTCAAAATACTGTTTCGGCTTCCTAAATAAAAAAAATTCTTAAACGATTGCTTCAATATTATTGTATTGCAACAAAAACTATTTTTTAAGTAGACGAACAAATTTCCGAAAACGTAATAGTGTATTATGATCCCGTAGTAAAGTACGAATGAATTGGTAACTTGTGACGGATATTGAAAATTTTTATATTAATCAGGAAAATATTTCGAATCCTGCTGGAAGATAATTTAACTGTTCTAATATCTTGGCTCTTTATTAGATACTTTAAAACAATCAAATAAACAATACAGGACTTACGACCTATTATTGACAAACATAATCCATACTGCGATAAAAACTCACGTTTCGACTTCGTTTTAAGTCGTTGTCAGGAGATTAAAATAATAAATTATAACAAGAAACATAACAACAGAACAATTGAACATGACATAAATATAAAAACTAAATAAGTTTACAAAAAGGCAGAAACTATATTTCTTGTTATAATTTGTTATTATTTGAATCACCTGACGACGACTTAAAGCGAAGTCGCAACGTTGTGAGTTTTTATCACAAAAATATACACTGTTCGCCCATAAAAGGTCATAAGTCTTGCATTATTTATTTTGATTACATTAAATAATGGATGCTAATTGTAGTAGACTTTAAAACAATGTAATATTATTTAGTATAATGAATAAAAAATATGACAGGATGATTTAATTGTGATATTCTTCTCCATCCATTAAACAATGCAGAAAAAGATTTGATTCTGAAACGAAGGCCGTCATTGGTGGTTACACGCGGCTACCGCCTCGAATGATTCGGTCACGATGGGATCTGCTGAGTGGAAGTTCACGAAGACAATTGAGCGTTTGGCGATGATTGCTGTTTTGGGAACGATTGAAGATCAATCATAAGCGAGACCCTCGGCTATAGATTTTGTTACGTGAGGCAACTTACATCAAAGGATGAAATGACGTGCTTGAAACAAAGAAATACATGTTATGACGTTCTAAAGGGAAGACACAGGAAGATTCAAAATATGGGCTAAAATTGATAATACAGTGGGTATCGAAAGTATGTTTTTAATGAGGATAGCACATAGGTAGAAAATAATTACAAATCGATAAATAATCATTAATTATAAGTTATAGTAAAAAATTAGAAAAATTAATGCAACCTAACAAAAATATTTTTTTGGGGACACTTAAAAATTTAAATTAATTTGTGATTATTTACAGAGACCCTTCATCCATGTAATTATGCCATGGTAAATGTATTTTTTATTTAGGAATGTTATGTTATGGAGTTATGATTTGGATAAGTTAGGATCATTTCGTAGTTTTTCTGCGGTAAATAAATTTTTTAAACATTTCGCATGTCAATCATGGTAAATAAAATACCTAATCATTTCATAAACAAATTATTAATGTCTGCCGAGGACTCTATCCAAACAATTAATTGAAAGTACGTGTTAAATCACATTTTAATGTAAGGGGAAGGAGATTCCACCAAGAATATTCTCAACTTTCTATACTCACAATCCACAACAGATAAAAATTTGAATGCCAGTTATCGTCTCGAGGCAATTAAGATAATATGAGTGTGTAATGAGCTAGTCAAGCTCTTGATCATTTATGGATCTTACAATAATGTTATCTATTCTTTTTATTTGTAAAATAGTTATTATAACAATAATTCGTAAATTATTATTTATTGAAAACTGTGAATCATTGACATTTAATTTGAAATAATATACTTGAGAATTGTCCCTAGTTTGACTATTGCTTTAATTTTGCGTTGAATAACTTTTTTAATTGTCTGGAAAGGAAAAAAAAATTCGGAGTTGTTTTTTAAACTAAATTTGCTATAAAATTTTATATCGATTCCGTGAGAAATTACAGAGAATTTATTTAAAACCGTCGCTTCGGAGTTTAATCTATAAGATTCTGCAAAACGTCTAGATAATTTTATTCAACTAGCCTCGCAAGGCTAATTTCATCAGACTAATTGATATACAATAGTTTATAAGTTCTTAAAAAATCAGGTCAGGAAAAATATGAAAAATTGTCGTACTACGTTAAATTTAAAAAAAATGGGCTAACGACCACAAGTACGAGTTAGACAGACAGACAGACGTTCGCGTGGGAAGAGCGTAGGGGCGAAGGGGGGGGCAGTGTCAGTGGGTCGCCGTCGCGGAGGGACCCGCATCAGTATCCCACGCACGCACGGCGTCGGCGCGCTTGGCGTCATGTTTATGCAAGCGCCAGTCACCACCAACATCGCCTCCGCCAACCTCGACTGCTTCGGGCCACGGGCCATGAGCCACTGCGCGCCCCAGCCACCTGCCACTAGCCGAAACAGAGCACATTCTACGAATTTTTTTAAAACAATTTTGTTCCGGCAGAAGCCTCCCACTGACATTTAGGAATTTTTATTGTTTACATGGGAGGCCAGCTGGGTTATTCTTTGGCTTTAAAAGCACTATTACATATTCTTTATTTATTTTATTTTTTTCCTCGTGGAGTCTCTCTGGACTCGGAGGCTTCAGAAAGAACGCTACTTTAATTTTTACTACATTTTTTAAATGTTATATTTAATACCAATATACCTATAAAACAATAAGAATCGTCTTTTAAATAACCAAAATCAAATAAACCAAACCAAAAACATTAAACTAATTTTTATCTCATTTGCGCTAACTAGTTATAAACTAGGCTGCGCTAGTGGCACCTAGTGTGGGACGTAATGCCGCCTAATAAAAAACGTAATGCCACCTAGTAACACCAAGTATTTGTACCGGTGCCAGAAATGAAAAAAAAAAATGTTATGGAAATCAAGACAGTAAGCTTTATGACCCAAGGCTCATTGTTTTTTCACTAATTATATCGAAATAAATTGAAAGCACTTGTAGAATTAAAAAGAATCTATATTTTTAAATCTTTTTTCTTTGTCATCGTTCGATTTGATCTGTGCAGATAGAATAGAGAATATAGAGACAGAACTTTCAACATTTAATATCCAAAGTGGGAAAACAATAGTTTCATTCCAAATTGAAGTTTTGTCTGGAAGAGTATCTTTAATTCTAGTATTTGACTCCGTGTTTGGATTCACTAATCTCACTCGTAACATTAAACGTTTTACTGCTTCTTTGCATATCCCATCTTTTCCCCAAAAATTTTTATGTAACTGGTTTTGTGACTTAAAGGCTAATAAGTGTTTTTACAATATCATTTTCTCTGCAACGTTCAACCATTGTCTAGCCCCTTGATCGGAAACAAAACTTAATATTAAATCAATTAAAACCAATTGTCCTTCTCCAATTTCGGCTCTTTCTCAACGTCTCCCCTGTGGAAGTAATTGTTTCTTCTTCCCGCTCCTCTCCTCCTCCTCCTCCTCTTCCTCCTCCTCCTCCTCCTCCTCCTACTTCTCCGTAAAACATTCCACGCTCCTTTCTCTGCGGCCCATTTTACTCCTTCGCTCCATTCTTACGTCAGCGACCCGCTCTCAATTACCATATGTTTACTCATATGGAAAAGAGCTCTCCAGACACATGGATGTCTCTGAAGATGTTGTGATCCGAATTGGGTTTACGGGACGGAATACGAAGGAATTTTTCAACCTGTCTCATTCTCGTGCACGGTACGGATTATCTAAAATTCTTGCAAATATTGTATTAATCGCATGGGAAATGTAATTAAACAAACACAATGTTTACATTTTCTTTTATTTAGCGAGACTTTTTATTTACCAGGATAATATGGCAGATACTCCTGCTTGTAGGCACGTTTCACTCATATTTAGCATTAAATAATGTAATCCGAACAGTTTTGATTTGTATATGATCATGCGCAATGGAACATCACGTGACTGCGTCCGGTTGTGCTGTAATTTTCGGGGACAATTGCTTATTAATGAATGTGATTTTTACATACATTAAAACAATTAAAGCCTTTTTAAAACTTTTTTTGGGGTCATGGGTTTTGTGTACATTGGGTGCCCAAATGAAAATTTTTACATATTTAACATGCTCCTGTGTTATGCAGAAGGTTGATAATTATATTACATAACTGTGATTTTAAAATAATTATTGAAAATCGTATGGAAATATAAATATTTAAAGTCTTTTCGGGACCGTGGACCAGAGCCCATCTCTTGTGCAGGATATGATCTCTTGGACGATATAATAATTTGATATGCCGCACTGCATTACGGCAGAGAGAGCCTGAGTATTAAGTAACGCGAAGATTCAACCTTTTCTTAACAAAAAAAAAAACTTTTTACACTGAAAGAAATGGTTTGAATGTGAGATCCTAATCGAAAGGAGAGAAAGGATTTCTCCAAACCTTTGGATGTGACATCCCAACTTTTAAATGAGAACCTTGTGAAGTGTCATCCCAACCTTATGATATCCAAACTATAAAGTTGGGATGTCATATCCACACGTATGAAGAAATCCTTTCTCTTCTTTGGATTAGGATCTTACATCCAATCCTAGAGTTCTCTCATGCATCGTGTTTTCTCAGTGTAACAAATATTTTTTTAATGTGGGGTGGTGAGTGAGGAGATGGAACTAGCGTTACGTAATTATCGAAGGGGAATACGAGGTATCGTTAAAGGTGCATTGTGGATGTTAGAGGGTATTAAAATGCTTACGACTTTTGCGTTACGAAGATATGGACGGCCGTTACACCGAGATGGCAGATTTGTATGGGAGATCCAAATTTAGAGGGAGAACATGATTTTTCCAAACTTCTGGAAATGGCATCCCAAACTTATAGTTCAGATACTATAAGTTTGGGATGTTACATCGAAAAGTTGGACGTTACAGCCAAAGATTGGGATGTTACATTTAAGGGATGGGATGTTACATCCAAAGATAAGATTGGGTTATTACATCCAAAGGTTTGGAGAAATTCTTCGTGGAAATTTGGATCCCATATCCAAACCCGTTCTCTGAATATGAGGACGTGAACCTGTCGCCGCGCCAATGGAAGAGGTTTTAGCGAAGGAAGGAGACGAAGCAGCGAAGGTGACGTCACAAGTGTGAGGAAGTGATCGAAACTCTCGCCGCGTCACGGCATCGCCAGAGAGCGCACGCGCCGGCACGCGGTCGCCCCCCCCCCCGCTCGTCTCCCCCCTCTACCCCCACCAACCATCATCCTTTCCTCGAAACAACCGGAGCGAAAAAGAATGCGGCATCTCGCAGACACAACGGGTCTCCAGGAGACCACGCACCTAATAGGAATTCACTTCGGAATTGAAACGTTTTGGAACAAGGCTGTGAGAATTCGTAGATCGCGAAATTAGCATGTTTTAGGCCAGGGGAAGAATTGAAACGTTTCCTTTTTGCATTGTATTTGCGAGAAAATACATTGCGACTTACGACCTTTTGGACGATTACGATTTTGTGATTCGTGAGAACACAACGTTTCGACTCATGGTTTGAATCGTCGTCGTATTATAAGAAGGACGTTAATAATCAGGATTCCTCGTACTTGTGTACTTTATATATAAATTTAAAGACAGATACCTTATAATATACAATTTATTTGAAGCTTTACAACATAAATTTAAAGACACATACCTTATAATATACAATTTATTTGAAGCTTTATTTGAAAATGTTGGCTCATGTCTACGTACATTTATCACACTGTCAAATTCTTAAATTTTATTGAAAATAATATTTTTATGTGAAGTATTTTTTGTAATGATTGCTTTGAAAAAAAATCATGGAACTATAATCATTATTAATGAACTGAAATATACGGAAATCTCTTAAATTATGTTGAACTACACCGCCAGTTAATATACATAATATTGTAATGAACCTAAATATGTTATCTTGACGCAACGCAAACGACAGATCCTTGTCGTCCTAATTTCGTCTGATCCTCTTTCACGTAATAAATGTTGTAAAGTATTAACTATCTCTTATTACTATTATTTATGGTCTTCCATTTACGATTTATTAGTTGATGTGTAATTATTTTTATTTGGAATTTCTCTTGTTGGAACACGCTTTTCATGATGGCTACAAAATACTAAATAAAATTACTACTATTTAAAGCATTATACAATAAATGCATTGCTTCAGTTTGTACAAAGATCTGTAGATAATACTTTAATGATAATGGAGGTACAATATGAGTTATCTTTTGCTTGCAGATGGCATCCGCGGCGTGCACACACGCCCGCCCGGCCGCGTGTCCCTCCATCAGCACTGCTACGCTGGCGCTTGTTCCGTTGGCGATAGCATTGTTGGCGATTCCCGCTGGCGCAGGTGAGTAAATCAATTGAGAGGCAGATAGTTTTTTTTGTCACTGACTAGTAGACCTCTGAACTCTAGATTCGAGTGCAAATGACAACAGGAGGCGAGTATTTACATATCGCACAAGGAAATTTATAAGTTGTATCAAAAATATGTGATGTGACAGAACACAGAAATGTTCTCAAAGAAAAAAAAAACTGAAAGGATGTATGAGACAAAAAGAAATTATGCAAGAAGAAAAAGATACATAAATATATTATGACTACCTCTCAGGGGCAACAAGGATAGAAGTGAGAGATGAAGAAGAGTTAACAAGTTGAAAGAGAGTAAAGATAGAAAAGAGCCTAGCAATGACAATTTTTAAAGGCAAGGCAGTCAACATATGTATTATATGTATGACTAAAAATAAATTTTAAAAAATCGGGTGCAAATTTTAATGATTTATTTTTTAAATTTTAATCGAGAAATCTTCTATCAACATAATTTCTCGACAGCAATTAAATTTACACATTAAATAACGTTTATTATAATGTAAGTAGGAGTACCCGGCATTGTCCCGGATTTGAAAAGAAACTTAAATGTATCGTTACTGGAAATTCTGGTATTGAAACACCTGTCAACAGGTCTGAATCGTTTAGCTCATTAATCGGTGATTTTATATAATATTATAAATTCATTTATTACTTTCCATATTTTTTGTATTTTTGTGTTATTAAGTTTGATACCACGAAGGAAACGTAAAAATATATTAGCATACAATTTTCAGTATATTATTTTAAAATCCAGGAAGAAGGAAAATACAATTTACACAGAAAGCTTAATAAACGAAACGCATAGTTAAGGCAACTTTACGTGCTAGTGAGAGTCAAGATAGTCTAGTAACTAAACTGATTGGGGTATGCAATGTTAATTTCCTGGTATATATTTCTGATACTAATATACATCAACAGTGCTATACATGCACATATCTGCAGATTCTTGTATCCATTTTGTACATAATCTAAGAATCTATAACAATCTAATATTAGTAACCTTGTGTTTTTAATCGCGTGAACAGCGCATATTCAGGAAAGTAAGAAGATAGAAGAGGCATTTTATTTGGAAACTGTTCAGAAATATAACAATTTATTACTACCCTGGTGTTTTACGGGTTGATTATACTCATTATCTTTCGTTTTCTGGTCTTATCAACATTTCCTGTTAGAAGGAGTTCATGTGGAAGAAACGTATGAAAGTAAGATTGTGAAGTATGGCAGGAGCTACCCGCTGGACACAGACGCGTTGCAGGTTGCATTCGTAAAAGTCCCTTAGTCTTCTCTTGTAGTTAATTAATTAACAAATAATTCTGTAACTCTTAGTGTCCAAAATAGACTCCTAGCCCCACCCGTGACGCAGGTGGTAGTGTTGTTTCTCATCATCGAGTCATCCCGGGTTCGATTCCCGATGGGGCAGAAAATTTGTAGCTTTGCACATTAATGTACCAGTTCACGTAACTATGACTACTGAAAAGCAAACCTTCCTTCTTCTATTCACCTTCTCCTAGTATCAATAACTCGAACTATTTCTACTAACTACTTCTACTAACACTACCACGTGGGCCAAGTTGTTTGTAAACCCAGCTAACCGACCCACCTACTGACTCCTATCGCTCCATGTAGATAAGCTTCAATAGCACGCTATATTTCCCATTTATAAATACTAAAAAAAATTAAAATAAACATATATGTAGCTCATGGCTGATGTACTCGCTTCCATGGAGAAATCCTGGGTTCGATTCGTGGTGGGTAGCACATAATTGTAGGTTTTCATTCTCTTTCTTCTGTGCGTCTTACAAAAGCAAGTGTATCGTGGATTATGTCAAGACGCTTTTCTTCTTAATGTCTGTCACGAATGTGTTGTGAGGAAACTCGTGTGGAGCTGATCCTCTGTTGCACACGTTATCGTGGTCAATAGTTGACCGAAACGAGAATACAATAATTCCAAAATTTTTCGTAGGAAGTACAAAATTAAATGCTTTAAGCAAATAAAACTGCCTTCTCGTCGTTATGAAATACTTCTCCTCTTAGAATAAACGCAATTCTTGCCTTCTATTTAATATATTTGTGAAACCAACAACTTGAGGAAACAGGTAATCATCTTGCTCAAGAGGAATAACAATCTGGTTATATAAACTGCTAGTAGATAGCTCGCAGGGTGCTTCCTCATCCGGATCATGATGTTATTAACACACGTAACCTTCTCTGTAGAAAATACACTGTCTTTACCTGTTCTCTCCATCGATGTTCTGCTAGTGCCTGCTACATTTATGATGCTTTGCTGCCTTCAAAGTAAATAATTTGAGTGCATAAATTATTCGAATAAAAGATAAAGAACTCTTCTTGGATAATTAATTATTCACACATCCTTCCGGCTTAAGTTTTTTAATTAGGAATGAAATCAGTGAAAATGTTTTGCACATATATATTTATTATGACTCATTTCTTCAGATATTTTCAAAAAGTCACGTGACTTATTAAAATTTAGGTTACTACCTATAATGTAACCAATTTTTGGCGACATATAATAATAAATGTAATTTTTAAATGTTACGATAATAATAAGGGTGTTTCTGTAGTTCAGCCTACAGGTGAGCTATTTGTAATTGTTCTTTAAAAAATTCCTGGCGTAAATCCTTTTTCTTTCAGGATTTTAATTTTTTTCGTTATTTTTTTTGGGGAGTTATTTTGAATCTTGTACCTGCACCGTACAAAATAAATTGTATTTTTCACATCATGTACTCATTTATTCATACCATACATATTTATTTAATTAACCTGAGACTGAATACACCACCTTTCCTATGAAGACCTTATACTATGGCTAGTGAATTAATTACGTTGCATACATAAGTTAATGGGAATAGTCATCACTCACACATGACTTGATTCAATTTTAATGTCTGAGCGTTGTCTTGTAAATTACAGCACGCATTAATCAGAGATTAAATGTTTGACTTGGGGCTGTTTTACAGTTTAAAAACTGGATTTTTCACCAATCTTGGTACTATGTGAGCACGTATAGAGCAGATTGCTTCTCGTCTACACTTGCGTTGAAGTTTCCAATGTTATCAGAGACGCCGAACTGTCCCCGCCAAGACAGTCACTGTCGCCATCCAAACTATTTACCAGATCTAGAAAACTGTTTAATATTATTATCTATTTCGGCATAAAATATTTCTTCTATTATTCATCGCAGAATTCTCTAGAAGGTAACTTTTTGTTAATTTTTTGTCTTCAGTGTTTATTTTATGGACATCAGGAGAATCGTAATTTTACATTTAAACAATGTACTAATTATTTAATAATTTTCTTTACAGTACAAATTGAATTCGAATTGTGGTGATGTACGAAGCTACGTCTTAAATGACGCCACTTCAGTCTCGATGACTCAACGAAAACCGCACAAAATGTAGTTCGTAGAATGCCCACTCCCGACCTCAGAACTCTACATTTATTAAGAATGTATTTCATTTGCTTACTATAAATGCGAAACACTGGATAACAATCGCATATACCATCAGATGAGTGTAATTTTTCTTTTAAATATATTTCTTAAAAGGGGAAAATAAAACCTACTAACGTGTCAACGTAATTATATACGTGAACCAAGAGTGGCTGGTTATGATGTATAGGAGGAGGAGTCCTGAATGTGAGGGTGAGAGATGGATGATTTTAAAAATATATAACAAGATGTAAAAATATCTGATACGTTATAATGTTTGTGAAAAAGCTAACGTGTCGTTAATCCAACCCGAGATTCTATCTAGCTGTTAAAAGCGGAGGGTGGAATAGTGGGTAAATACACTGCAATCAAAGCAGAAGCCCTGGGTTCGATTCTTGGGGTCATCGCCATTTTCACCTGTCCAAACGTTATCACGTTTCGGATATAATTCCATCTTCATCGGGGCTTGTTATGTACTTTTAAATCATCCATCTCTCACATTTTCCTTCAATAAGCAGGACTTTACCCTCATAAATGATAGGCAGCCACTCTTGGTGCACATGTATCAAAAGCGTTTGCAAGTTAGTTCTGCTATCAGAAATATATTCAAAAGAAAAACTACGTCCATGTGATGGTATATGCACCTGACCGAAAGTTATCATATATATTCTTCCACATATATGAATATCCGAAACAGTGGCAAGTTAGCAGACTTGTTTCCTCAATATGACTAATCCTCGAGATATAATGTTTCTTTCTTCTCTGCTCTGTGACCATCTCGTGCATGACGCATGACCCTTCCTCCACCCATCACCAAGGACATCGCCTTCTCCACCACCATCACCACTACCGTCTTTCAACGGAGCGCCAAGTGGCTCTTGACTCGAAGATTCTCCTGCGTCATCCTCCTCCCTGCATCCACCACCCCGGAGCGCAGTGGCCTTTCCACGCGATACACGTTGCTCCTCCTATGGGAACTAATAACGCGTCCATTCCGCTTCACATGAAATCATTAATCATTCATTTCTGCTGTACTTGTACTGCCAGACCTGACACGGGATTCAATTTATACCTTCTTGTATCTCATCCTCTATTGGAGGCGAGATTTTTCTATAGTCTTCGCTCTTTTTCAATGGGTTCCGTCTGCAATCTGCACGTTCTATAGGATTCCTTTTAAGCGTTGATTGCATTCATACAAATAGGATCACAAAAAATGAAAGCAGCTTCTGATCCTTTGTGATAATTAGAGCACCCGGATGACAAAATGAGTAAAAGATGATTGATAGTTGTTTTGCTACAATTGATAAAATTGTGATATGTATCTTCTCCTCTGATATCTTGACCGCTTCCGTCAATATTATCCCCTTAAGTGTAATAGCAATTTTCACTTAACTTTGTTTTAGAAAGAAAATGTATTTTACTAAGATCATAATTTTCGTTCCATTCTTTTCATCTATGAATTTTTGCATTGTCTCCTTCTAAATTATTTAATGTTAAAATAACATGAATTCTGATTTCGTATAATTGAGCATGCAGATTTTATTTCATATAAGACTTTGCTGTCAAAGTTCGGGGAAAATTCATTAGAACTACGTTGTTCTTTTTATATTGGCGTTGATATCGCACTAAACACCTGAAATATAATTATTCGGAACACCAATTATCCGGGTCATCAGGGGAAAAAAAACTTTTAGTTAATGTACTCTAAACTCTTGTTATTTTTGAGTGAACTGAGCAAGCTTGAACCGCTATAGATCTATTGTTTTGAGCTATATATTTGGAGTTAGTTTCTGTTGCTATTTTTCTGTCATTCTATTTCCTGGTCATTTTTCCGCAAAAATAACTTTTTATTAAATGAAATCACATTATCCGGATATTTGACTATCCGGACCAGGACCGATTCCAATTGATTCAGAAAATAAAGAGTTTACTGTGTTTACTTTATTGGGGAGTAAACTACGAACTCTTTGTGAGGTTTACTTTTTTCATCAACGCGCTATTAAAATTCCTTTAAACAATCCCATTGTTGCCACTTATCCTATTATGTCCTAATATGCATCTGCGAGGATTTCTTCATATCCTCGATGGGTTATTGCACTTAAGGTGCAGAAAAACGTGCGTGACTGTGTTGGACATGTTCACATCGCAGACTTAAGTGGTTGGCGAGTCTTGTAAGTGCGCTGTGGCGATATAAAAAGCATCGGAACAAACATAAGCGTCCACCTTCCCTGAGATAGCGAAGCGACTCGTGTTTGACCGGGATAATACAATGTTTCATAAATCACGATTCTTTTCTGTTGAAATTCATCACCTTACATCCCGAGTGGGAAATCTAAAGTTATTTGAAGTCACGAAAAGAGATTCGCTTATTTCACTAATACATCGTGTTATCTATATAAATAAATTCTGTTCGTTAGTAAGCGCATCACTTGAGAACTGCTGGACCGATTTGGCTTTTCTTTTTTCTTTTCTTTTTTTCTAAATGTTCGTAGTAGTCAGAATAAGGTTTTTAGGGAAAGAAAAATTGGAAAAGTTGTCCGGAAAAATGGAAAATTTGAAAAAATCTGATAGTACTTTTTTCAATACGATTTTTATATGAAACCAAGACCATAACTCACGATTCGAACGATGGATATGCGTAATTCTTCCTTTCTTTCTTTCTTTCTTTTTTTTTTTTTTTTTTCGTTATGGTCCTGGAAAAATATTTAGGGAGATTATTCGAAACAAATACAAAGGAAACAGATTAATAGATTCCTCACATATCCTGACAGAAATCCAGACATACAATCCTGACAGAAATCACCCAGAAATAAGTTTTTTCTCACTTTACTTTGCTTTACACATTTAAAATAGCTTTTCACAAGTTCACGAAACGATCACAAACAAATTTGTTGAAATTTGAACAGGACGTCTGTCGTGTCAACTAGTAAGTAATAAAATCTACCCAAATCCATGTAATTCAATTGCACTAGAAATTGGAACTAACATTCTGTGCAATAATATAAACCTTTACTTTTATTTAGCAAGACTCTTTTATTGATCTGAATAATATGAAAAGTACTTCTTTCCCCTGCATCTGGTAGTTGTAGGCAAGTTTCATTCGGTTTCATTTTTAACATTACCAATGTAAACAGGACATCAGAACAGTTAGGAATAATATATGATATTATGGAGATTGACGTAACTCACGTACAATTACCAGCAATGTCAGATGTGCCAGAGTCATTTGTGAGGACTCAAGTAAACAAATAAGGACCTATTCGAATAAAGTTGTCGAGCAACGACTTTTCTTGGTGGATTTTGTCAATGCAGTTATCGCTGAAAGGAAAATGTGAAAGACGAATCAATATTAAATTGTTACCACATCTTCTAATGCTTTAAAGTATAATACTTTATTTGTGCGATTAGCTCCGTACACTTTCGCAGAAAAGGAACTAAAATGTTTTGGGGTATGCGCGTTGAAGACCCACATGTATATTTATATTTAAAAAATTTTAGTATTTTTTTCTGTATCCGTCATCGCATGTGTGTGTAAACAACGATGCATTCGTTCCTTTCGAGGACCCTCGCCCACTGACTCTCACCAACTCGCTCCGTCCTGTTCTCCTGCTTCCACGTGGGATGTTGTGCTTCCGTCGGTGACGTCTTTCGCTCGCCGACAAAGACCTTTTTCTTGTTTTCTAACACCCCCACCGTTTCTGAAATCGGGGTTTTTCCTGTGGAGAAGTTATCTTGCCATCTCCGTGTTCCTAACATCTCAATTTCCTTATTTTACTTACTCTGCTCTTCCCTTTTACACATTTTTCTCTGATAATTTCTTTACACATTTTATCGCAAAGGGTGTTTGTTGATGATTTTCGCAATTTTTCATACTAATTGGGAGAAGGCTATCATTGGTAATAAACATTATTACATATTTCTTATTTTTTCTTTTTTAGAAATTTATAGGTTTAAATATGATGTAAAACCCTCATATAAACTCGAACGTTTTTCGTTCTTTTCCAGGAATTGTGAAATAAAATATGGTGGATACCCCTTATTTCTGTAAATACGTAATGAAACATTTTTTAGAATACAAATTTATTCAACTTCAATAGTTTAGACGGCACGGTCTAACTGCTTAACCTCACCATACGGATGTTACTACCACGTGAATGTGACCGCATTATCGTGTTTGTAAAAACGACTTTCGAATTTTTCTAACTGTAATTACATTTTTTTTTAATTCTTAATATGTTAGGTATTGTAAACAATTTCTAAATCTTATTGAATCTTTATTTATCTTTTCTTTTGCAATTTCTAGATTTAGTTTCCTCTTTTTCCATTTTCCTGGTATGCACATGCTCTATCCCTACTACACTCATTTGTAGTCTCCCTTTTGCATTATTTTCGTCCATGCCCATATTTGTGGCAATGCGCGCACCGTAAGGGTTATATGCATTCAGGTTTTCTATATTATTCTAGTTCTCTTTTTACATATCTTATCTCAAAATATATCATATCACGTTTCACTAAACTCTCTTTATAATTTTCCTTCAATTTTCCTTAATTACTTCAATTTCTTTCTAATGCTATGAAGGATAATTTTCACAATAAAATTATTATTCTCTGTAATTTTTAGTTTTAAATCTCAATTTTTTTCTCTCTTGCCTTCGTTTTAATAGTGTCTCTTTCAGTAGATAAACAATAACATGTCACAGTGATTACACTTTCGTTTCGTGCTCCGAGAGCTCGGAGCTGCTACTACCCTCCCCCCCTCCCCGCCACAGAAACCACTACTGCCTCTCGCACCGCTATATCTCGTGCTGAATATTCATGGGCCACCACCGCCGCCGCCGTGGCCAATTACTGGCCGGAAGTTCGCGGCCGGTTACATCGCCCACTCCATGAGACCGAGTGCCGTTCTGTGCAGTTCACATTGCGAAGAGTCAAAATGCCTGCTTCGATACCGCTGTATTTATGTGGCAAAATGTCCAAAAATCGATACTTGCATTGAAAAAAAATTAATTGACGTAGCATATCTCCAGGAGAACTACCTCATGAAAGAGAGATCGTGCCGTAATAAAATAGGATTTCGAGTTATTGAGAAGGATGGAGGATGGGCTGCAGTGGTAATACTTAGACCTGACTTTGAAGAATTGAAGATACGAGAATTTTGCACGCAGTACATTGTGACATGCAAGGTTCGAAAAGGAACTGAAGATATAGTAGTGGTGAGTGGATATCTACGAGGCAAGAAAAAGTGTAAACAGGAGATGGAAATGTTGCAGCGAATAATAAATGCATACTAAACAGAGAAACTTGTCATTTGCCTCGATGGGAATGGACGCTGCAATTTGGGAGACCAACGGAAATGAGAAAATGCTTGAGAATATCATTTATAAGAACGGCTTGAAAATAGTTATAGAAGTGGGGAGATGACATTCCAATGCAACAGAGGACATCTGTGATAGACTTAACATTGACAACGACAACAACCGTTGGGATCGTACAAAGATGACGCACAGGCATTGGTGTGACTTCTGACCATAGGGGTATTTTCTTCAAGATGGTGACGCAACATGGAGATCGGGTAACAATAGAACCAAGGAATCGGAGGAAAATAAATATAGAGCCTTCTCAAGGAAAACTAGCTGATATTGATCGAAGAGAGAGCGAGGGGGAACTGGCAGACTTAGTGGACACGATACAACTAATTGTCTTGAGAGTATCGGCGGAGTGTGCACCGAAGTGAAGGACAAAGGAAACGACGGGGAAAATTTGGTGGAAGAAAGATCTGGAGGAGCTGAAGAAGAAACGAGCTAGGGCAAGAAGAAAATTACAGCGAGCCAAGAGGAAAGGACAGCCATCGCAAATGGACGAATACCGTAAAGCCCTGCGCTCTTACAGACGAAGAATAAAAGAGTGTAAGCTTAAAGCGTGGGAAGAGTATGTGACGATGAGTGTAAGNGTGTCTTGAGAGTATCGGCGGAGTGTGCACCGAAGCGAAGGACAAAGGAAAAGACGGGGAAAATTTGGTGGAAGAAAGATCTGGAGGAGCTGAAGAAGAAACGAGCTAGGGCAAGAAGAAAATTACAGCGAGCCAAGAGGAAAGGACAGCCATCGCAAATGGACGAATACCGTAAAGCCCTGCGCTCTTACAGACGAAGAATAAAAGAGTGTAAGCTTAAAGCGTGGGAAGAGTATGTGACGATGAGTGTAAGGAAGAATATGTGGAGAGTGCCATTCCTGATAGCTCGGGGAAAGATAAAAGACCAGGTAAATTTGGAGTACGTTGCAAGAATGATGGTGGAAGAGAAAGACATGCAAGAGTTCACAGAGATCGAAGTTGACAGGTTCGTAAAACATCTTAGTAGATGAAAGAGCACAGGATTCGATGGAGTGACAAATGAGATATTACGAGCAAGTTATCCAATTATTGAATCAAAACTGACAAAGTTATTGAGCGATTGCTACCACACGGATGTCTTCCCGAAACAATGGAAGATGGCGAAGATTATGGTCTTCCATAAAGGGAAAGGACGGAGGACAGACGACGCAAATTCTTATTGCCCAATAAGCTTATTACCATGCTTCGGGAAGTTATTTGAGAAAATTTTAGTGGCACGGGTCACATACTGGGTGGAGACAATAGGACTTCTTGACGAATACCAATGNGGATGTCTTCCCGAAACAATGGAAGATGGCGAAGATTATGGTTTCCATAAAGGGAAAGGACGGAGGACAGACGACGCAAATTCTTATTGCCCAATAAGCTTATTACCATGCTTCGGGAAGTTATTTGAGAAAATTTTAGTGGCACGGGTCACATACTGGGTGGAGACAATAGGACTTCTTGACGAATACCAATGTTGGTTTAGACTAGGACGATCAACACGAAATGCGCTATGGACACTGACTAGAAAGATTGTCGAACGACAGATCAAACTGGGGATAACAATCTTTATAGATATAAAAGGTGTATTTAAAAATGTACTATGGGGAGAAGTGTTGTATCAATGGCGAAGAAATGAGATAAATGTTTACCTCTATAATACCTTGGCGAGCTATTTCGAGGACAGGATTTCATACCTAGAAATGGGAGAAGAACGAATTTACTGGGAAGCCGACAAGGGCTGTCCGCGAGTATCACATGGGGAACCACTTTTTTGGAACTTGACTATTAATGGGCTTTTACAAACAGTACGAGACGAAGGATGCAAAATTTTAGCATAGCAGACGACGTAGTGGTATTTGTGGAAGGAAAAGGACGACGACAATTGTAAGCAGAGGGGAGCAGCGTGCGAGGCGTCGTGTAGACAGAATAAATTGGAAATTGCTACAGAGAAGACACTGACCATGGGGTACGGGAAAATAAACGTGAAAAAGAGGGAACCAGTAATAAAATTAATTAAGATAAAAAGTGACCATATATATTTGGGGGTAAAACTGGATCAAGACTTAAAATCTGGAGGACATATAAAATACGTAGAAGAGAAAATAAAGAAACTTACTATTCCCTCATGAGAGTAGGAAAGAATAAATTTAACATCGGTAGAAAACAGTTTCTTCAGTTGTATAAGGGAGTAGTGGTTCCGATGCTGCCTTATGGTTGTGAAACATGGTGTAAAGCCCTCAGGAATGTCAAACAGCGTCAAATGCTAGAGAGGGTGCGCATAATGTAATTGATGAGATTAAGTGGAACTTATTGGAAGTGAGGTTAAGTGGACAATATCACGTGACGCGCTGAATGTACTGGTGGGAACCTTGCCAGTAGATAAGTGTATACAAAAAAGGGTCCTGCGAGCGATGATGCGTAGAGAGGGAAAAATAGATCTGGAAGGGAAACATTGACATCGCACGATAAGGGGTGGAAAAATAAAATAACGGAGGCTCTGCTCATGACCTGGCACATACGCTGGGAGAAATCTGAGAGAGGGAGGAACCTTTACGCCTTTATGTCTGATGTACGCTCCGCAGAAAAGAATCGTAGATGGTTTGGAGCAGGACCACCAGAAGCGGAGTTTTTTGACAGGGCACGGTGATTGCAAAAGCTATATGCGGCGTTTCGCACTGATCAACGACGGGACATGTTATTGTGGAATAGAAGAAGAGACAAGGGATCATGTTTTTTGGGAGTGTTCGCTTCACGGACCGGAAAGGGCGGAGTCCATACGTCAGATGAGGACCGAAGGTATAGTGAGAGAATTATGGAAGGCAATGATTGATACAGAGATGAAATATTATAAATTTAAAAGGAATATAACAACCATTAAAGAAATAAAGCGATGAAATGCTAGGCGGTTGAATACCACCCATCATCGTGTAGATAGGGGTGGAATTATATGGGTGGTGAATCAGCAGTCTGGACGAAATTACAAAAGACAACACGGAAACGACGAATGAGGGATGAAAAATGAGAAGTAGGAAAAATAGAAAATAGACTAACAAGGAAATTGTCGTGGAATGTCGGAAGACGAAGACACGACACGAAAGAAATTAATGTAATAAATAAATAAATGTATATACATCAATAATGATTAAATCCGTTGCCAGATGTTTATTTCGGAGGGTACCCAGAGAGAATTTAATTGACGAGGAAATTAATTATTTGCCCTTTTGTCCATTGTTCAAGATAAGTTATAGTTAACCCACAAAAATGAGTTGAGTATATGTCTCTTTAGACTTGATCACAATTCTCAAAGAAAATATTTCACTACAAAAAGGAAGCAACAAAAATTTCCGACAAGTTATTTACTTACGCTTATTCTGTTCGACAAAATTTGCCCGTTACAGCGCATAAAATGTATACTCTAGCTAGAGTAATAATAATAATAAATTTATTGTCAAAAAACAGTACAAACTGCGTATGACCACGTGGAGGGGAAAAAAACTAATTTACTCTCCGGAAGCAAGCAAGGGACCATCCCATCAATTCCGATCAAGGGCCCTAAGGCAGAGGCGGATTCAAAAAATTCAGCAAAAATTCCTAGATAAGATAAAAAGTTAGCTGCGAGTTATAATACTAATAGAATGTCAATATGTTTGTAATTTTAAGCAAAAAATTACATGTAAGTTATTATCGAACTATAGATTATTCTGAGTATAGTGCTTAAAAATCAAAAGAATTGAAATAACACTAAATTCACGATTTATTGTTACAATAGACCCGCCCCTAGACAAAGCCTAGAGAACCTGTATGATAAATCCGCCTCTACCCGAAGGAAAACCAGAGAAAAACCCGGGCCAGGATGGAGTATAAATTCAACACCTCTTAAAGTATTCTACTGACAGAAAACACGCAAGGGAATAGATAACAGGAAATTTTGTCTACTTTTAACCATTGCTGAAAGCAACCCTGCCTTAAATCTGGGTTTGTAAAGGAACAATGTAATTTCTGTAGCTCGGGTCTTGGGACATTGGATATTTATTTTTCCTCTTATACCACACTCTTTTTATTCAAATTCTTTCCGTGAAATCTCTTGCCCGTAATTTTTGGGGCTCACACGAGGAAATTGATCTTACGAAAAAGGAAAGCCTTGTATATGAAATTAATGTATTTATTATGGGTACTTTCTTTGTAATAATAATTCTTGGAGAAAAAACGAGGGTTTCTTCTTCTGAAGTCGGAGGTATACGTCCCGGTATACCACGGTGAGATAATAAATCTCTTACGATGTTCATGAGGTGTAAGGCGGCGGTATGTTCCCTCTGCAAAGGACGAGGCGGCATGGCTTATGAACAAGAGGAGGTGAGAGACTAGCACCACTCGCGGCTCCTTCCTGGAGAGCAGTGTGTCGAAACGAGAATTTTCTTGTAAAAAAAAATAAATAACATCCATTATTTTTGCCAGGACCCATCATTTTCATAAAATATTTCTTGATTTTCTTCGGTGATAATTGACCAAAAATTTGAGTTCGCTTTTGAAATCAATGTCTTAAATTTTTACTCTCATAAGAGCAAAAATATTATTTTTTACCAAATATGCCGTTTTGGTCAGTTAACCCTTCAATCAGATACATCGAAAAATCATCACATTTATGTTTCTTTTCTCTTTCGTCGACAAAATATATTCGTTTTAATGCTTTGTTTTTTTCAGCTACAATATATGTATAACTGACATAATATGGAGTAACTCTAGGAAGAGGATTCCTTGTTCTAGCATTACTCTGACTATTCACTAGACGATGTGTAAGACATACTGGTGAATTACCTAACTACGACCAAAGATAATCTAGGGAAGGTGGTTTTTACTTTCCTGTAGATATTTTCCACGTTAATCACGGAACAAATTCTGCATTACAAAAATGTAATGCTTTTAAGGGGCTAAGTTGTTAAATTTCTTCCCTGTACTATTCCTAGGACGATGTATGTAATTCATTTTTGTAGAGTTTATTTGGATGTTCTCCATCACCTTAATCTCTTTGCGCACCTCAATCTCTCGCTACGTTTCGAACTTTGTCCCTCACCGTCCATCGTCTGGCAAAAAAAGAAACTGTAATAAAAGTAAACTGTTATAATATTAAACAATTACATTCTGATAAATCTGTCAGATATTGGCAGTATGCTTAAGAATCACTAGCTGTGCTGGAATATCTTTTCAGATATTTTTAGCGTTTCTTTTCATTTTCTTTCTCACAATTGCTTCTCTGAATCAGAATGTTCATTAGACGATAACTTTTAATTTTTCTATTTAAGTTGATTTTGAAAAATATGAAAAATCACGATAAATATTGTCCGCGATAAAAAGTGAATATAAAATCGTCCAAAAAGGCCGTATGGTGTATTTAACTATTCGAGATACGATTTGTTCTTCGTGCTGAAAATGTGACTTAATGACTGTAATAACAATAATAATAATAATAATAAATTTATTGTCAAAAAACCAGTACAAACTGCGTATGACCGTGGAAGACGATAAACTAACTTACTCTCCGGAAGTGATCTAGGGACCATCCCACCAATTTCGATGAAGGATCCTAAGGCAGAGGTGGATTCAACATGTCAGCTTCACACTCCTAGAAAAGATAAAGAGTTAGCGACGTGACTTCGGTGCCCCTTTTGATCTGAATCTCTCGTGATCCTCCCACTGTTCTCAGCCGCCGCACACTTCACGTAAAGGCCATAAAACGATACAGCGCCGAAGATATACAAACTCCTCGCTTTAACGTTCCTCGTTTTATTTCAGCCGCCGTAATTTAAAGACTCGTTGGAGCTGTTTAGTGACAGCGGCCGTTCATCATGGCGGACGGTTATTCATGCGGACGAACGCTGTAAATACAGGCAATTACTAATTGACTTCTACCACTTAAATGGGCGGAATTTGTTTCTTAATTCGATGACGGTCTGCTCTGTGGAACATGTTGCGTTTTGAAGCGTTTCGGGGATGTTAACGAGTACTTAGGTTCGTCGCAATTTATCCCCTATCACTTTCCATTCCCATTGTAGACACACTGCAAAGAAGAGTTCCATTGAAGCTTATCTACGTGGAGCAATAGGAGTTAGGAAGTGGTTGGTTTGGTTATTGTTGGTAAGTGCGCCGATTCGCTGGTTTCACCAACAATTTGACCCACGTAGAGGTATTAATAGTAGTACGTAGTGATAGGGTTAGTAAGAGATGGATAGAAGAAGGAGGGTTCGCTTTTCAGTTGTCTGGGATCTTAAAGAAATATTTTTTTCTCACCCCGCCGGGAATTGAACCCGGAGAGACTTGGTGGCAAGGAATGAGCTACCAGAGGGAAGTCATGTCACAACACATACAACTCATGTACGATTCTTAACGATAAAGTTCATTTAAAAGTAGAGGTGATTACCATCTGTGTACACTAAACTGTAGAAATAAATAGTTATTGTAAAATATGTATTACGCAGTTGCGATCTATTTTATTGTTCTTGTTTCTGTCTTTTCGGTTCTCTGGTGCTATTCTCCCCGTGTATAGAGCATTTACATGGATGAAATATTTTCAGGGCTTTTGGAACTGAAATGGTACTGGAAGAGAATGAAATTATTTTATTTTATCTATTCAAAGTTCAAAAATAAATTAGAGTCGTCTCTGTTGAAGTGTCAGAACACTTCCTTGATATTCATGGGAAGTATCCTTTAGATGGAAGTGATAATAAATGGGCAGAAAATGCACTGCTACGAAGCATATATACTCTAAATATAAAATATGATTGAAAAATACAATTTAGTCATATGTTCTTTTTCTATTCAGAATCACTGCATACTGACGGACAGACGGGATTTTAAAACTTACCTACTATTTCAGTTTCAAATTCACCAAAACCTGATATTTCAACTGAAATTTTACGATCAAACAATTTCACGATTACTACAACTTATATGAGAAAGTAATGAAAGCTTTGTGTATGAGAAAGTAATATATACAACGTATGAAAAATAAAACATGGATCATTCGTAAACAAGGGATAGGGAAAAACGATAAAAGAGGCTTGAATGAGGATTTAGATAAAAACGTAGAGAGCGTTGGACCGTTGAATTCCTCTCAGCTTCCGATGCAATGAGTTTGTAACTCTTGGATTACGATCTTTGTTACTCTAAAGAACATGTGACACGGCGCAGTGACGTACTATGCTGTTTACAGGGATTTATGGTGACGGACGCGAAGACTTAACAACCGTTGATTCTCCAGATTTGTGTGCGAGGGAATCGAGTTTTTCTGGCGCAAAAAAAGAGAATTGAGACACGTCTCCATACAACAAACTTGATTTGACCTTCGGGGAGTTTTGTTTTCCGGGATTCGTTGACTTCGGAGTTCCCTCTCTTTTACGTGTTCACGCGAAAGGAATTTATTTCTTAATTATGTTTACTGCAACTTTTTAACAAACATGACATTCAAAGTTATTTGAGTGCCTTGATGAACTGGGCAGTTCTTAGAGATTTATATTGAATGCTTGGTCATTAAAGCGGTTCTCTGTGTGTGAATTGGGGTGTTGGACTAAAAAGAAAAAAAAAATGAAATGGACACTTCTGTAAACTTGATGGACCCGCAAATTCCGGGTGAGAGTTTTAGCATTAAAGTCCCGTTTGCGAGATGTCACAGGAATCTCCTGTATTACGAGATGCGAGAAATTAAGTTTGTTAATTTATGAATTTCATTCTCGGTATAATATGGACCATAGAATAGAACATAATATTTATTTCCATGAACCACGTATATAAATGTGGACGACTCATGGCTAGGCACATCTGAGCCCTGAGGAATCCTTGCTCTACTGAAGTTTCCTTCCCATATATTCAAATATTTCTTTATTTCATCTTTGCAGAAAACAAATTACACAAAAATGGAAGAAGCAATATAATAAAATAATGAGATAAAATAAATCTCTTATTAATAACGTTTTCAGACAAATAATTCAGTGTTAATATATTCAGTCTTAGCAAGTGGTTGATGATGAAATATTTTTAGAAAGAAATTTACTAACACTTATTACTTATCACATAAGAAAATAAGACGATTTGAAAATTTAATTTGCAATTTGTAAAGATCATTTGTAGTAAATTGACCAAAGAAAGTCGTATGATATATATTTTACTATTCTACAATTACTAATTGTCTTAAATAGAATACTACAGTACCTTAATAATTTCGTGGAAAAAAATATTCGTGCTCAATGTTGAATGAACCTGTCAATGTGCACAACGATTATCTAAGATATCAAAAAAGGCAATTGTTATACCAAAAAACTCGCGATAGCACTCTTTGGTCAAACACACGATACTAAAACTGCGACAGACAGAAGAGCTAAAATTAGTTGACAGAAACAAGTCTACTCCTCTGTGACAACGTGTACAATTATACACACAAGACTCGAATTAACAGAGAAGAGGAGAAACCAGGGAAATCCTCTCTTCTGACTTTTTCTCCCCATTTCTACAACTTTTGTTTATTACCAACCACGGAAAAATAATTCAACCACTCGTGACTGTCAATAATAATTGTAAAAATTAAGCATTTATTTCAATTAATGTGCCAACTATGTTTCTAGGAAACTGTGTACACCTTTATAACAAGGCCTTCTATAAATCAATGTTATAATAAAAAATAATTTGACAAGTTGGTACTGGGTCTATATATCAGAATTTTATACAAAATTACAAAAAAAACTATGAGATCTTTTTAAATGATCCCCTCTCTGAATATAATGAGATTTTAAATAGTAAATATTTGTATACGGCCAAATTAAGCAAACCACAATTTTTATTAATACATGTCACAAGTAAACATGAATCTTTAAAAACCCACGAAACTCATCAAACTATTAAAACACGTGTACACAGCGTTTCTGCACAATTTTTTCTCCCATCATCAGGTGGATCATATCTGAGCTGATACTCAAGTCATAGTGAAGTGATAAGAAGTCAAAGTATCCGAACTAAACTACCAAGAAGTTTAATGGAGGAGGAATACAAAGAATAAACGAAAGAAACATAAACCTAGTGTAAATAAAAAACAAAATTAAATAATAATGTCTTAAATTTTTGTGCAGATTCGAAGTGCCAATCTGTAAATTAACGGTACACGGAGAACTTATAATGACATTTTATTGACAAATTTATGAAGTCTTGTATTGAAATGTGAAAAGATGAGCTACAAACCTTTACCCCCTTCTCTACTTTTCTGTAATTCGCACAGTGGCAGGAGTTAATTTGTCAGTTAATTGTAACGACGCTCTTTGCGGCTCCCAGAAGAAATTCGGTCGTCGCGAAGCAGTTCGTTGAGATTGACGTCGACGCCAGTGAATTCTTACGAGTTGAACGCGCACCTCTTTGAATCGCGAGGGACGAACAAGACGATTGCATCAAACAAAGGTGGGTCCTCCGCTGCAGCCGCAAGTCCCGTTGCCT
The DNA here is from genome assembly GCA_002313205.1 of Laupala kohalensis. NCBI lineage: Eukaryota > Metazoa > Arthropoda > Insecta > Orthoptera > Trigonidiidae > Laupala > Laupala kohalensis. The sequence continues at coordinate 374,699 of NNCF01129439.1, forward strand.
CCGTCCTGAGAGCGAACCCGCGACCTTCCGTAAATAGTCGGAGAAGGAGGCGCTGGACGTGCCGGGGCAAGAACCTGCCCGCGGAAGGCAAGCGGAAAAACACACAAAGAGAGATGGAGAAACTGAGTGGTCAACGCACACACACGGAACTGCACCGAGGAAGGATTGTCTCTTTTCAAAATCCTGTTTCAGCAGACCGGTTCCATTTTGTTTAAATACGAGACATTTGAATGGCGTTTTTATAATTTGAATGTTCAAACATTTATTGATACGAATGCCCTTGCGATGAAATTAACTTGTAGTATATCAGAACAAACAAAAATATTTACGATGTGCAGGTTCACAATGTTGTTATGCCAGTAATTTTTTTTGTAAAAAATCACATGTTATATTATAAAAGCATTAATAATTAAATGGATCATCTAAAAATTCTAAAATCTGTCAGATATGTACACCAGTTTCGTATCATTCC
>NNCF01129439.1:375188-422002 GCA_002313205.1 Laupala kohalensis
TATATATATATATATATATATATATATATATATATATATTAAATATTCGATAGAAATTCTTAACTACGTTTTACAACGACGATAAAAATTCTCGAGGTTTTGTCATATGCAACATCTACCAAAGTTGCACCTTTTATTAAGTGTTCATCAGTGCTCTTTGCAAGACATCATACACTGAAATAAAGAAAATCAAAACTTGTACAAACTTAGCACATATATTTGTATTTCGAACGAGGAGTACCAGTTGGACGAAATAAGAAGACATTTTTTCAAATTTAGTTATATAGAATAATTTTTTAAAATTTAGTTACACGCTGACCAAATTATAAGATTCATGAATCGAGATCCTAGAATTCATTTTTTATTCAATATTATGTACATGGCTGACAATATTTTTGGATATCCTTCCTATGAAATTTTAACAAATATTTTCTATGAAATTGTCACCATTTCGTTTCATCCAGATTTCGCGGTCAAGATTCATTCTGAGAGAAAAAGAGTAAATATTCGAAAACTCGTTTGGACCAATTTTCTAGAGTTTCCTTTAAAGTCGTAATCCGGAAAGACATCGCAAAGCTCTTCTTAAGAGAGGAGACACGGGTCAGCGAAGACGGAAACCAGTGTCACAAGCAGCCTCCGTCCGCTCCTCAGTATTCGGAGGCGAAGTCGTCAGATAAGGATTCGCGAAAGGAGATGCTTTGCATCGTTAGTGATTCGTGCAGTCTTTTAACGAAGCTTCCTGCCTATGAAGAATCTATACTCGAAGTCCTGTTTCTTTGTATTAGTCGCAGTAAATTACTTTATTGTCCTCAACGTGGTCATAGACAGTTTGTAACAGCTCTCTTGACAATAAATTATTTATATATTTCTTTATTTGTCAGTAACTGGCTTGATGTTGGTACAGAGCTTGTACTCAGTGTAGCCAACGCTTTTACTTCGCCATCGTCCATGAGAGTAATGGTTTTGGTACATCGCGTTATGTTGGCAGGACATTCGAATTTCTGAAAACTTAAGTTCGTAGCCAACCTTCGACAACTTTTCAACTCGCGTGCTCTTCCAACGCTGTTCTGTTCTTTCTGCATCGACGTGTGTGGAACGAATATATAATTTTTGTCGAAGTTTGTTGTGTTATTAACTTGTATTTCTTTACAGTACATAGTCGCTTTTGTGACTATTATTAATATTTATTTGGACGCAACTTGAATTCGTAGAAGTTGGTAATTCGTGTTATGCGGCCATATTGTATAATTTTCAGCAAAGTTACATGACTTGGAGAATACTTGATACACTTGTTTCTTACTCGACCCTGATTCTATGTGGTTTCCTTCTATTGCTTTGTAGGCGGATAATACCAACCGGGATACGAACTTAGGGCGCGTAGAGGTAACAGAGATATAGTCTTCTACCTCGGTCCATATATCCAACAAACTGTGATCAACACCTAGCGAAAATGTAAAATTAAAATTAATATTTGCGTATAGTGGATCATCCATAATCGAAGTGAACCGTATAGTTTCAATATCTTTTTCAAATATTATTGAAGCTTCAAATGAACCTTCACACAAATGACTGTGGCAGATCTATAATCAACACTTCAATGCCATATTGTCACGTTTTTAGAGTACGTTGCTCAGGGGTATCATGTAACATTTTCCATTGGTATTCTTCTAAAATGGATCGGAAGTGATGGAAAAATATGTACAGATTGAAATTTTGTCTTATCTTGCGTTTCAATCCTGGGGAGGTTTGCCGGGTAAATTATATCATACTGCAATTAAATTGACATATAAACGTGAAGTAGAAACTGATATTGATATACGATATCGTACACTAAGGCACTATAAGAATAGGTATTCTCATACCGCTATTTTGGTCCAAACTCAGTTTATGAATGTTCTAAGTTCCATGATAACGCATCGATAACAACATTACTTCAGATTTTTTCAGAAGAAAGTAACAGTTTTTATTCAAAATATTGAGTTTATAACATGTTTGTGAATACAGGCTAATAGATTAAAATATTATGGTAATACTGACATTGTCCGGTTGACAAATTGAACGAAATATAGTAAAAATATCCATTGACATAACAAACGACAAATGAAACAATAATTCTACGATTATTGTCACATACGGTAAACTAATGCACAATAAGAAAGACTTTTAAGCGTATGTTAATAACTGAAAATATTTTATTAACTCAATATTTCATATAAAAACTGCTACTTTTTCTGAAAACGAAATGCGAAGTAATATTGTTGTCGATGAGTTTTCGTGGAACTTGTATCAAGCATGAGTTTGGACCAAAATGGCATGGGAATATCACTAACCTCCTGGTACTACTACCACAAACACTACCATGGCATGTCACTACTTATCCCGGATACGTCGCACCAACCTCGGGATGGTTTACCCATGAACTTGTACGAGTAGAATCCCGTAAGAAAAATATTTCTCTTGGACTGTCAGTGTGTCAGTGAGAAGACTCAGAGGTGGCGGAGGGGGAGTGCGTGTGTGGACAAGTGACTCAGCTGCAGTGGCAGACCGTTGTCGTGGGAGTACACATACTACATACTCCCACTCTTTTCCCCGCCCCCATCGTCCGAAAGCTCGCAGTGCGCCCGCAGCAGCCGGCGCCCGGCACGCGCCCCGGGTGAATCCCCTCGACACCAACGCTGCGGTTCCGAGAGCGGAGGAGCGTGACACCAGCGGGTGCGGACAGGAGTGCCAACCGCAAAAAACGGCCGGTGGCGAAGCAGCGCTTCCGCCGTGGCTTCCGCGAACCCAACATGCGCAGCGCAGAGCAGCGCACCTCCCCCCCCCCTTACCTCCACCATCCCCCCACCATTCGTCGACGCAAGAAGTGACGCTCCGTTAATTGGCCGAAGTATTGCGTGAGAACAGGTGAAACAGAATCCTTCGAGATGGGAGGAGAGTAATATGGCGATGGCTGTTAAAGATCTCATGTTCTGTGGAAAGGATCCATGTGTATAAAACGTGGATTTCCTCTCTTTTCTCCAGTAGTTTAAAGAAACAGCTACAACACTTATAATTTTTTGTTTTCTTCGGTCCAATACAAACTTTCTAAACAATTGGTACATCCCGGGTGTTCCTCTGGGTTCTTCCATCGGTGCTGATGGTATATACCTTGCTTCGTCTCCTCCACCAAGTGTTCATATCCGGTTGGTAATTAGGTAGTATTATAACCCAGCTATTTCAAGTAAATTTAATCAGTTTAATACGTTTTTATTTAAGAAGCATTCCAATTTTATATTCTTTGTTCTATCTTCTCTCAAGAGTTGAGTTGTCTCGTGATTTAACATCAGCTTAATTAATAGTTTACATAAACATTTGTTCTAAAGAGATAAAGTATTTTGTTTACGTATGGAAGCTACGCTATATCAGTGGACTTCGTTTTAGTAACATCTCCCTGAACTTGCAGTGCTTGTCAGTATTTTGCTTCCTTGTCGGAATGCATAGTAAAATTGTGTTAAAAATATATTGCAAATTCGTATACCTCAATGACAGAAGCCCTTGTGCCCCCTCCGTGGCTACGGTGTCAGCGTTATTGCTCGTCTCCAAGAATCCCGGGTTCGATTCGCGGGTGGGGTAAGATAAAATTTGTAGTTTTTCATTTCCAGTTTAAATAGCTGTGATGTATGAAAAGCAGCCGCCCTCTGCGACTAACCACCGCAGTTGTAATACTCGGATACAGCAATCTGGATCCTATCTCAAATTCACGATGTGACTAATGAGTAAACTCACACAAAAACTGAGCCTTACTAGCACTCGTCATTACGTGGTCCTAGCTGACCGAAACGAGATACATGTATGAGTAGAATCCAGTAAGAAAAATAAAGATATGTTTCTAATATATATGTAATATATATTATTTACCTTACCTTACATCGGGAAATTCAACTTAATTCCTGGTATAGGAATTTTTTTTTGGTGAACAGTTGTGAACATTCAAAGCATCATTGTGGTATTGACTGTTTTAGGGTCTGTAAACTATACGAAACTGCGTCAAGTAATTTTTAAAATAGTTTTATGTTAATTGAAAGATGAGAATGATTAAGCCGTCAGGTTGTGAAAAACAAAAAAAATGTGATATGATTCGTTTTCCCTGAGCATCGATTAATAGCTCCGGAGCGCATACTTCGCTTAATAGTGCAGGCGCTCGTCAGGCCTCGAGACTTAACACTTGATGAATCGCTACGCCGGGAGCTCGGCCGGCCTCCACCCATCGATTGCCGAAGCTCGGATGACGTCACTCAATTACCGGCTTCTGAAGGCGAAGGTAGGACTTCCGAGTTACGCAGTTGAGACCGGCAGCTGGAAGGTTGAGTGGCGAGTGGCCGGAGGGGGGGGGATGAGGAGCCCGCGGCGGAAGCAGTGGCAGCAGCCGTCAGACTGGACGTACAAGTTACTCGCTTATGCCAGCGTTACAGTCTCCACCGCCGCCACGACGAACGACTCTTGACTCCGCTAGATCACGGCGTCTTCGCCATCGCCTACGCGCTACCCTTGCTAGACACCTGTTCTCATGGGTGGGTGCCTGGGGACTCCAACAGCGGTGGGCGTCAACCTTTTACCCAATTTACGGCCTCCAACACCTTTTCCGCCGTCAATCAACCCTTTCGTTTCCCCTTCGATTCCCATATTTGCCACCGAGTCATTACATGTTTTTTTTCTCATGTAACTCACAAAACTTAACGTATAACACCTCTTAAATCTAGTCGAGAGCATAAAATTCTTGAAGGAAGCTTTGGAACTACCTTGTCTCAAATGTCTCTTTTATTATATCATCTTTTATTATACGACTTGTGAGGCATACTCTCGAATAATATGAAACATGTGCTCTGTATCTATATGGTTGCACCTCAAAATTTTAATTATTTGACTTTGTATTGGTAAGGACTTGAGTAACTTGCGTGGCCTTATGCATTTTTGAAATCCTGACACAGGAATCGGCTGCACATAGAAAATTAAAACAGGAACGCGATGGTATTAAGATACTTATACTTTTTGCTCAATTATAACTCAACAAATACTACGCAACAAACTTTTCTACCGGGAACTTCAACCGAATCACGGGACCGAAGATAAGGTGATTCTCGTCAAAAAGTCCGGATAAAATATAAATTAATTATTATGTTTAAAGTTCAGGTAATAATTGTTCGCCTTACACGGTAAAAATCAGACCTACGTTCCGTGAATAGTTGGCGACTTCAGTCAACGCGGATGTAATACCCATAGAATCGTAGAGTGATTCTCATCTTTCGACTCCTCCACCCACCTGTTGTGTCTCCTCCTCCTCCTCCTCCTCCACCGCATGGCGTTTACTCCACACGTCGCAGTGGCAGCAACAGCCCCGCGCGCAAGCGGTCGATGAACCCCTTCCCTCGGTCGCCGCTGCCCCGAGCGCACGCCGTCGCGTCGCGTTCGCGGACCCGCTCTCCTGCCCCTTCCCCAGTCCCCTGCGGAGGCGGACGCCGACCGTCCGTCCGTCCATCCGTCCGCCGGTCGCACGAGGAAGCAGCGGTTGCTCTTCACGGGCCAAGAAGCTCTGCTTCCTCCCAATGAGGGACTTCCTTCCGAGCACTGGACATTGCACTGTGCGAGCACCTTTGGATGGGAGATCCAGATTCGGAGGAGAGAATTGGGCCAAACCTTTGGATGTGACATCCTAATCTAAGAGTATCTGAACTATACAATTGTGATGTCACATTTTGAGGTTTGGAGAAATCCTTTCTTTCCAGTGAGTTTAAACCTCCAAACCTTCATGATGTGACATGCCAATCTTGTAGTATCCGAACTATAAGCTTGACATATCACTTCCTAAGGTTTCAAGAAATCCTTTCTTTCCTACGACTTTGGATGTAGCAACCCAATTTTGTGGTATCCGAACTATAAGGTTGGGTTGTCATATCCAAAGGTTTGGAGAAATCCTATCCTTCCTGTGAATTTGGACTCCAAACTTCTGGATCTGACATCCCAATTTTTGGAACTCGAACTTTGTAGTATCCAAACTACAATTTTGAGAATACAAAAGTTTGGAGAAATCCTTATATTCCTCTGTATTTGGACCTCGCATCCAATTCTACAATACTCATTCTCATTGTGTTTCTCAATTTGAGAAGAACTAGATTTCAGATACACAGAAATGCTTTGGTTTGAAATCATGCCATGTTTTTTTAACAAGCTAATTTAACAAAATCGTACTTCTGTGTGTAAAGGAACTTGGTGTAACCGGTAAAACCTTAGCACCCAGACACAAACGATCAATTTATTCGGTTGAAGGAAACTCCGAAGTGGGTTTATAATGGACTTAGCTACCACAGTTTTAGCTGGATTGTTGAATGAGCATTGTGTAGATTCTCGGTGAAAATATATTATCTTCTCAATGGCGTGTACGATCAAAGAAGCGATTAATTATTTTATTAATAGTTACAGGCAGTAATAATGAGAGCTTTTCCATGAATTTGATTGTTTTTCGTGGATGAAAATTAGTTTCAAGAGTATCCCGAATAATTCAAAATATTATTTAATTAAAAAATTACGTTATCTGAATTACTACACAAATACAAAATCACTCCTACGATGTTTCATATTTACCGGTAAATAAACCGATTCGTGTTCATCTAACTGTCGACAATAAGTGCGAAACATCAGTAATGCAATCTGTCGTTACCCTCGCATCTGAGGAGTCAGGAATCATGCCAAAATTTACCTTGGAATGCGTTTTTGTTTACGCTAACCGCTTTCACGAGTGGACTACCCGTAATGGATTTCATACTTGCACTTCCTTGCGCATTCGTGCGCTTGGTTGGCGTCGCAGCGGCGTCTTCACCGCTCGGCGATTCCTTGACTCTCGTTCGCGAAAGGAATCACTCGCTTCCCTTTCGTTCTCGAGGAATCGGAAAGTTACTGGGGTTGGATACGATTTCTGTTTCAAACGATTTGTAAGTACGGTTCCACTGACAGTTTAGAAACAGAAAGGTTATTAAGAGTTCAATTTATAGATTCAAAATGTTTTATTTCAAAGATCGTTGGAAATGAAAGTATGCAAGAAAATGTTGCGACTATTTAAACAAGTTTTGACTCGACAGGAAATTTCAAATATGGAGAAAACAAAATTGTTTATGAACTAGTACATCAAGGAAAGCATATTAAAAGCAAATTTATATTTTCAGAAAGGCAGCTGTGAGAGTATTTTCGCATTTTCTTAATGAAAGTTGAGAAATAGAAGTCTTTTAACTATTTTATATATTAGTAATTTAATTTAAATTAATGGAAATATAAAATAATAAAATTTCTATACGTAGGCTATTGAAATCAAATAAACCTATAAATTTGATCACCTTTAGTTATTTGAGAACACTTTTAAGTGTCCAGCAATCATTGCTCTACATTTTACTCTGTAACCCATCTCAATTTTTTTCTCTCAATTTCATAGACGTAAACTACTTTTTTAATACTGGATCTAGCGTATAAATTAGTAAGTTGACGTTGCAGATGATAAACTCATTGGTAACGTCAGATTGAAAGATGCGGTCTGTCTTTCTGCATCGAAACTCCTCTTCTCAGTTCAGATGCCCAATATGGAAAAGAATCGGTGGCCAGACGTCAATGTAAATTATGACCAACGTTTAATCTCACCCGAGTGATTTAATTACTTTTTCTACAACCTCATATTCGACTAGTGAATCCCATTAACTCCTCACTTAATTATATTGTATATCTCCAGTACATGTCGGAAGGGTATTGAAATACCAATTCAATTCATTAAAAGGCCATCGTGTGACAAGATACGTAGAGAAGATTTATTGAAAGGTTCAATGGTCTCTTTAGAGTTTAACCATCGGTTGTTGGAAACTATGGAGGTCATTGCAATGATTCTTGCAAACCGATGCATCGATGCCAATTTCAGAATTTGCTTTCATTTCTAATTCATGTCGTTTACAACAGAACAGAATGCAGGGACTACTGGAAGCAAATTGGTCTCGTACTTGTAGCTCCAAATTTACTGAACAAAAATTTATTCAAACATGAAATAAAAAAAGTATTCACCAGCATATTATAAATCTAATATTTGGTACCACAAGTAAATTCAACTAACATCTAATGTTTTTCATGTGGAGTCCTTTTATCTGATAAAAAATATACAATTACAAACCTCTCTGTTACAAACGGGAGTCACGCATCTGTGTTGTAGAGTTAAGAAAAGAAAATGAAGGTTCAATACATAGAATCCTGTAATGATATTGTGAAAGGTTGGGTGATCAAAGTTAGGATCTAAGAAAAAAATGTTTCAGTATCAGTACTATTTTTTAATTTTTTTGATATTTACTGTTGTATTGTTAATGGTAAATGTAGCGTGCAATTGAAGCTTATCTACATGGAACGATGTGTTGTAGGAGTTGGGTGGTAGGGCCATTGTTAGTAGATGGGCCGGTTAGCTGGGATCACCAACATCTTGACCCACGTGGAGATGTTAGTAGGAGTAGTTAGTAATAGTTACTGAGAGGAGGGGATATCAGAACAAGGGTTCGCTTCTCAGTAGTCGCAGCTATACAAACTGGTACATTAATGTGAAAAGCTACAAATTTTTTCTGGCCCCACCGGGAATTGAACCCGAGATGACTTGGTGCTGAGCAAGAACGCTATTCAGTTATTAATTATTCGATATTAATTAAATCATTTGTATGGTGCACAGAGAACTTAAATCATGCAGCTCCCAGCACGTCTCTGTTGTCTGTAATTGATATCCCCTCGTTTGAGCACCGTCTCGTGCAAGTATTCCGGAGCCCATGCAAGTACACTGTGGGACACCAGGAGTCCGGCAGGAGCCGCGGGGAGTCATTTGGCCCCCTGCTCGCATTCCTCGCCAACTGGCCGACGTTGCGGTGGTGGGGGGCAGGGAGAAAGAGGCGTGCATTATCTTAACGGCCCTCCGCGACTGCGTTGCGTCACTGAACAGATGCCGTCCGTCAACGGGACCACGGTCGCTCCAAGCGCGGCCCTCGCCGGACGTCCTCGCCGTTAGCCCCTCCGAACGCACCCCCCACCCCGCAGGCGACAATCGTGGGAAAAAAAAGGTCTTGGAGGCTAATGAGTGGATGCTGTCGCACGGCAGGAAACCATAACTCCCGTCCAAAACACTGCGCGAATTTTTTGCATTTTTCGCTTAATATCGTTTCGTCGTATTTTTCTTACTTTCCGGTCATTGGAGTTGGTTTCACACGAGGTATTCTTGGTATGTGGATGAGTGGATGTAGCGGGGTTTCCAGATATTAATAAGACATCGAAACTGGTTTGGGAGAGAACTGGTCAGTATCTTCTGCGTTATTCCAACTCGGGGAGTCGCCAACATGATTTTGCAGTTGCTTTCCGATTTTCAATTATTATTTTTAAGCGATATTTAATAAACAGGTGATATGTTATCTGTGAAAAAAAATTAACAGACATCCTTTAGAGAATTTTTTAATACAAATTTTTTATTCTATACATTTTCTTGTCAATCGAGTATAACTAAATCGAGTTGAAACGAAAAATATTCAAAAATTAATATAATTATGTGTCTACGATGTTGTATTCCCATTTTTTGTGATATCTCCGTAAGAAAATTCGATTCCTTTATCTTATCAGTGATGCCGAATAATTTTCCTTCCTAGACTTACGTATTTTCTCCGATGTCATAGAAACAGGACTTCGTAAGTCCAAGAATTATGGTTATTATAGCTAAAATTAATAAATGCGTAAGTGCGGATTAAATTCAGTTCCTTTTTATTTCTTTATCACTATATATTGTTTAAAATATTTTTCTCCTAATGACATCGAATAATTTTCCTCCACATAGTTACGCGTATTCTCCGATGTCATTGGAACAAAATTTTTCGTGTGTTTAAAAATTACGGTAATTATATCAAAATTTAATAAAATAAGTATCTAAAACAGAAGCGTTTCCTCAATAAAGTTTAGATGATCCTGGGGGTTATATACAAAGCAACAGACTCATTTTTTAGATGAGGCTCGTAGGAGTGTGCCCACAATGTGTGTGAAGTCTTCCCATTGATTCTCACCTCCGTGGGAAAATGCTCGCGAGGTTAATGAGCGCTCGAGCGGCTGCCCCATGAACTAGCTGCGAGCGCTTGTCATAACTTCAATTCCTCAAACTCAGGATGCGTTCTCTAATGATCAAAACTGCGTGCCTCAAATTGGATTGGTGTATCCCAGATGAAGATAGAGATAAGAAAGTTTAAAGCAGCTTGTCTAATAATAATTAGTAAAGATTAATAAATATTGAGATTATAGTATAATTAATTGGTATACGTTTTATTAGTTTCATTATTAGTTACAATATTCTTATAGTGTAGTAAGTTCTTGTCTTTTGTGTTTAAAAATTTTGGAATCCCCTAAAATTCTGATATTTTGTAGCCCTGAGGAAGATCACATGCGTTATCGAAACATCGGCATAGTAAAATAAATTATATTACCTATGCGCAAAATCTTTTTTCCGAATTATTATTAGTTTTAAAAGTTTTATAAGTTTTTACGCCACCTTCGCCGGTTAATTGAAATGATATAAAAGTCATAAATTAAGTTAGATAAAATGTAGGATATGTTTCAAATTTTTGGAAAATGTGTATAGTTCTGTAAAAATTTACTAAGTTAAAATCAATTGTATCAGTTAAGTTAGAACTAAAAAGTACTGTCTAACCTTTTTACTCAGTTTTGCCACCAGTGTGCAGACATCATACAGTACAATTATTTTCGGCATCAACATTGTTTCAAGACGTATACTCGGCCATCTCCGCAGAAAATTGCATTTACAAGGGTCACAACCGATGGATATATTGTAAAAAAATGTATTACGTTACCTTTTTGCGAACTGCGTATTCCAGCAAATTCGATTAAAATTATATTTTTATTTTATGATTTGGTTTTTAACCTCGGGAAACGAAATTTTCCTGAGTCAGGGACTCCACGGAAGAAATTTCATGTTTACATCGTGATTCTGTAGAGTCAAAATCGTCTTAATCGCTGTTCCCTAATGAAGTGTATAAATCGATACTTATGATCCAGACATCCCAAATTATGAAGAAAGTCAGGATATATATATATATATATATATATATATATATATATATATATATATATATNATATATATATATATATATATATATATATATATATATATATATATATATAATGAAATCATATTTTCGTAAGACAGGAAACAAACATAATAACACACACAGAGAAATTGTGCAATAATGGTGTGTTTCATGCAATTTTGTGAGTGCCAAGTTCTAAAATGCTTCCATAGCTGTTCTTCATCTGCAAAGTATACACTCTAGTGGGTCAATTCTTAAGTAATTCTATTTTATTCCTATGAAAATCCTATCTCCCTATTTCACTGAATCTGACGGAAGACGAAGAAACGGGACTTAATCCCGAATATCAGTCAAATTCATTTTGGGGGATCCACGACGCCGCAGACGGTGTTCGGGCGGCAGAGGTCGGGACATAAATTCGTGAAGTCTGCAGATCTAAACCGTCTGCAGATTAGGCTGCGCCAGAGGTGCCGCTCTGGGTCCCCCTCGAACGGGTGTTTGAGCTGTACCCCTTCCCACGCCGCCCCTACGGAGATCCACTCGTGATCGCGGGGCGGAGGTCGGCGAGCGCGAGACGCCGGGCGCCGGCGCCGGGTCATCGAGGAACCGGTCGGACGGACGCTGGCGGCGTCGGCGGCGGAGGAGGAGACTGTGGTGGCGGTGGCACGGGGGTCAGCGTTCGCGGCCGCGGTGCCCTCCGTTGACCCTCACCCCCCCTCCCGGCACAGCCACACAAGGGCCCTTCCTGGCTTCGTCGCTATTCAGGGGTGCCACAAGGGTAGGGTTCTGGGCACAGTCTACGGGTGTATACTCCAAGTCATGATGCAATATGGCTACCTAACACGATTTGCCAACATCTTCGAATTTAAGTAATATCCGAATAAATATTAGTGGTAGTCACTAAGGTGACTATTTGCTGTCAAGTTAATAACACAAAACTAAGAAACGAGGCAGTATTCGTTCCAGACGTCGATGCAGAAGGAAAAGAATAGCGTGACAAGAGCAAGTGCATTGAATTGATTGCCCATGTTGGCGAAAAATGTAAGTTCTGAGAAATTCGAATGCCCTGCCAACATAACGCGAGGTACAAATATCATTANTTTAAGTTCTGAGAAATTCGAATGCCCTGCCAACATAACGCGAGGTACAAATATCATTACTCTCCTGACAGAATTGAGTGATGATCGGTCGCCCTTCGTATAATTGTAGTCTTGTCGCTATCCTGCGCTCTTTCTGAGCGCGTTGATGCATCTAGATGCGAGTGAAGAGGTTGTGATACGTGTGGTTAACCATGCGTTGCCCGTGGTTCAATCTCCCTTCCGACCTCACACGCTGCGGCGCATATCCAACATCGTAATGACCCCCACATGTACGATGCGGAAAAAAACTCTCATGGTCAACGTCATGTAACGGATCTTCTCGATTGTACGAGAGCGTAAGTCTCCAGAACATTCGAGAAATTATCGGAAATGAATAAGGGGTTTCATTTCTTTAAGTACTGTTCGTACAGTTTATCCGTTATTAGTTTGTACAGGGCAACATTGAACATCCTTGAGAGCTCTGAGGCTAAGACCTCTTTTGACACTCATGACATTAGGGGAAACTACATATCACGTGTAATCTAGATAACATATAAGGAACAACTTTCTTCACCAATTTTTCGTCTAAAAAATGTGATTAGATGAAGCTTCGCCAAGTACATAAATACATTACATATAAAAGAACTTCATATGTACGATATCGGTATCTTCTATTGTAATCTTTTTATCTTAATAAAGAAAATAAGATTTCACAATAGTTCTATCTATGGCATATCACATAAAACTAATCATATTCTAATAGTTTTATATTCGAATTACGAAGATTAATTATTTCCTTCGTCCACGCCAAAGACTCAAAAATCCGCGCAATTCCCCCCTTGATTTATCGCCATAAATGAGATGAAAACCCCTCGACGAACCTATCTCAAAACGTTTTTACCGGAGCTAGCGAAAACCTGTGCGCAGTAAAACTGGTCCTGTGTGATGTGAAGCTCTCTTAGGTTCAACGAGGCAGGATTAAAGGTGGTGGCGTGCAACGTCTGTCCATTAATCTCAATGGTTCTGCTACCTCACGTCCGTCTTTTGGATGCGGGTTCTGCCTGAATAGAAAATTTATCGCGGTAGCCATCTCCAAATACGATCGTCTTCACGAACAGCTTCAAACTATGATTCTTTGCGTTTGGTTATGGACTTCCAAATCCTTTACTATTAAGGTATTACATCCGCGTTCACTGATGTCAAGTTGTCCACTATCCACGAAACTTAGAAATATTCATCAAAGGAGCTCTAATTAATTAATTAATTGTTGTACTGATTTTTATATTTTGTTATTTTAAAACTTGTAATTTTAAATTAACTTTAGATTTTCGTTTGACTCTTTCTTTCACTATATTCGGTCACGTGATACGATTGCGGNCTTTGACTCTTTCTTTCACTATATTCGGTCACGTGATACGATTGCGGTCTCCGCTGGAACACAATTTTCCATCGTTTTCTTGAATTATTCTTTTAAATGCTGCGTAAGGTATGAGAATATTTACATCATTGCTTTGCTATTTTTATTCATAACGCTTTAGTTTGTTTCGTTTCGCTATGCGAAGCCGATAATTGTGTCAGGATATCAAAAAATCATAATCCCGCCAAACGTTTTTTCATGTAAACTCGTTGTAATTTAAAGTAATTCAAAATCGCTGTAAGGGCATACAAATTCGTCGTCAGTGGATAGGAAATGGTTCAAAATATCAATTGAAACATTTATGGGTCTAGTCGTTCTGACGGATATAATATCTCATGCAACCAACCAAGGAAAATTTCTTGTTGCTGGTTCTAATCTTGTTTGATACATTTTCGGATAGAGATATACTGGGAGGATAAAGCGATGTCACATGACTTCGTTTCTAAATAGATCGTTCAGTTTCCTTGGACAAATGAAAAAGTGAAGATCTTGTGAAGCAATTAGAAGAGAAATATCTGGTTCTTGTATTTCCTACGCCTTCTTCCGCCTAAATACGACGAAAAAGTCCAATAAAAATTCGAATTGTTTGAGCTAGACAACGAAAAAATCGCCTTTCGAATGACGCCAACAGCAGTGGCAATAATCACTGAAATACTACGTAACTTACCAATTATGTCGTCAGGGTGGCTTAGAAAAAGTAACTGATTCGCTTACAATGATCTATAGGAATAAAAGTATATTGAATGTTCTACCAAATTTTAACAAATGTCTCACGAACCTCGACATGAAATAAACTTATTAAAAACCGGTACTTAAGCGCACACATCATAGTGTACCGCCTGGTTCACTTATCTCCAGTATGGTGATGTTGTACGGTTGTGGAAGGTGAACGGGTGATGAAGTGGTTAACACCCCTGCGAACAACGCAGTGGTCCCAGGTTCGAATCTTGACTCGCTTGACATTTTTATCAAATTAACTTTAGGATGTAAAAGGGAAAAGTCACTATTTCCAGGGAGGTTGAATGTCCACAGAAAAAAGGTGAAGCGATATAGAAACTAACTACGATGACGTCTCATTCACGGGATCCAAAGACTTAATGCCAGCTTGGGAATGCAGTAACACGATACGTCTCCCTCGGTGTGCGAAAGTTCATGAGAACAAATCTGCCGTTATCGCTATTCGCAAAATTTGACATTAACACCACACTTCCATTTGCATGGAATACAAATGTCTAAACGACTGGCTGCGTGCACGTGGTACCTGTGTGGATAGAGGATGGGGAGGACGGTGTTGGTCGCGAGGTCAGTGCGCTACGACGCGGTGCTGTGCCGTGGTGTGGTGTCACCGGCCTCTGTGTCTAGGGGACAACAGCGCGATCGACGGCTGGCGTGGAGTAAAGACTTTAATTGTAGAGAGAACCGTCAGCTGTATCCACCACTTTCGACCTCGTAATTTCTCACAACAGCTATATTAACTACGCATAAACTTTAGTAGTCCCTTTGGCGCCAGTTGTTATTTGATGCACGCTTCTCATTGGTGGAGATTGGATTAATGGAGGGACACACGGCACAATCATGTGACCATCTGCGGTTGATTGACAACACTATGAGAAACTACGCGTGGCATTTTCCGGAAATATGAGAAATTCCGCATTATATTTCCTCCCTTGACGGTTCTCGTTTGATTAAGGTCTCTAGCGCGACGGACGCGGCTAACAGTGGGGTTGGCGATGGCACTTTCTGATGAAACACTAACACCTCCCTCCCCAAGAAAAAAGACAATTATTTTCGAAGCACAGATAAAACACACGTAAATTAGGTCAATAAGTCATTGGCTGGTATACATGAAAAAAGGAACTATTGTTTATACCATATGTTTATACTATAGTGTAGCTGTTGTTTGGAATCTATGGACTTTTTACTTCGTAGTAAAGCTTGTGAAGCAGATGCTAAGAAGAATCAGAGCATGTTCTCTGAATCGTGCGCATGAAATGTAACCTCGAGTTTCATAACCACAGGTTCTATTGGCGCGACGTCACTCCTATGGTGCAAGGGTTGCATACTTGCAGCATCCACGCGTACCGAGTTTTCCTTCCCTGGGTCTTCCGGAATTCCCACCACCGTTCAAAGAAAGCAGATCATGGGAAAACAGAAATGAGAGAGACCGGACATTATGAAACATACTTGGTTGAACTCCTTGTTTAAACTTGTATTTCTTCCGTGCATCTTCACTTGGAGAAGATATGTGGTAACTTAAGATCAGGTGAAAATGGTGACGAGACGGGAATCAAACCCGGGGCTCCCGCTTTTTTAATACAGGAATGTTAACCACTACACCACCCATTCGCCTTCCACAACTCTTTGTCACGTCTACCTTACTTTGATGAAGTCCTATCCGGCATGGGTGTACCTACCAGTAGCTACACTACTGCCGGTAGAGCTTCTAGCGTCGTAGAGGTGTACTAACCCTCGCCAACCACATGTCTCAGTTATCGAGTTTCGTCCACAATAATCTTGAAGATACCCACTGTAATGACGAAGGTTATGTTGGGGTCAGGGGTTCTCAGCCGCTTCTCCCCTACCCGTGATTTATCCCTTCCCTTCTCTCACCTCCCACGTAGCTTATGATGTCGCGCCTGTCATTAGCGAAGGTTTCTTTAATACGCGGTTCCATCGCCTCCATTGTTTCTCGGCGCGCGGGTCTTTCACGAAGTGTCTGTCCTGTGTTCGCAAATTTCCTCGACCGCACGCGCTTCCGGGCGGGCACAACCGATAGGGGCAAGTGGTTCTCGCGAGGATTTGGTTTCGAAGATCCATAATAACATACCTAAAACAGGGATAAAAATTGTATATATAGTGTATTGTACACCTAAGTAATAGTTACTGCATCGTACCTATAAAAAACACTCATAGTTACTACGCCTGCTATCTTCTTAATAAAAAATATTAAAGACAAGAACTAGGGTTCCGATTAAAGAGAAGAAACCAGGGAATTGACTTTTTCTTACCACCTTCTGGTATGTTTAAGGTCTGAGAAAAATACGAATTTTTATTTCGTCGAACTTACAATTCAATCGTACTCCCCGACTCTTTCGTTAAAAATAAATTATATTTTCAAAAAAGCAGTTTCAAACTGTTTCTGACCACGTGGAGGGTAGTAAATTAATATACTCGCCGGAAACAAACAAGGGACCAATCCATCAATTCCAATCAAAGATAACGAGGGAAAAGGCGAATGTAATATTTGTAAACAATATTTAACAGCTCCGTTTATTATTTCCAAGAAAAGACGTGGATACTATAATGCAGTAAAAATTCGAGATTAATAGTAACAAAAGTAATAATGACATATTTATAATTTCGCATCTACGCGGAGTAAAAACCGGAGAAAAACTCGAGCCTGGATTGTGTTTAAGGCCAGGTTTACACTCCAAATGAATTAATTTCTACGAAATAATGTGCTCTCAACAATTAGTACAAGTTCGATAACCTTTGTGTAGGGTTTAAAGCTCGTGAACCCCACCCCCTGTAAATTAGAGCCAATGAGAGAAGAGAAGACATCGAGACAAGGAAGAATATAGGAAAACGTCTTCCAACGTTATGAATGGTGGCGGCAGAGGCAACTGTCCAATGAGCGTGAAATCACTGCACATTAATGTTCATTAATTTCTTTAATTACACGGAACCCTGTAATTACGGTAATCATTTCGCCGAATACGTATTTGCAATGCAATCACCTCACTGTGCATCTGCAGTTAAAATGATTCACTAATTGAAAATGTAATTTGAGCTCTCGGAAAGTTTCAACCACGGCCCCTCGAGTACAGGAAATGGCTTGATTTACCCCGAGAAATGGTTTTTTTTTTTTTTTTTTTTTTAAAAGGGGGTATCAAAACATTTAATGTTATTTTTTCTCTCTTTACTCCGTAATCGTTTACACGTTTTTGTAATTATAACAACTTAATAATTCAAAGAAAACTCATTTTCAATTTTGTCTTCTCTATAAATTAATGTTCTTAAGGGAGAGTATGTAATGTGTTGTCATTTATTCTTGTACTACGGTATATAATTATTTTCAAGAAGTTGTTAATGTGATACAAATATCACTATCAGGTAGTCGAGATTTGTAATATCTTGAGGTATTGAAAAGCTATTGAAAGAATTCCCTTACCAAACTTTAATTAAATATTGTTAAGTAGTTAATGTGATTAATGATTAGAAATAATTTAATTTTTAGATAATGTGACAATTACAATTGTGAGTAATGGGAACAGTTGTGTTGTTGAATTATTAACTAGATTAAACGCGTGATATTTTATCTGATAGTTGTAGGCATGTTTCGGTTTCATATTTACCCTCAAACAATGTAAATAGTCATCAGAACAATTATGAACAGTATATGATAATGCACAATGGAGCATCATTTAACTCGCGTTCAATTCCCTAAGACTATAGTTTACGCCAGCATTGTGAGACTCGCCAGAGCAGTCAATTGTTAGGAGTCAAAGTAGTCAAGTAATATCGTTTACTAATACGTGAGTCAAAAATCTTCTTTTCGTGATGAAATTTTTAAATGATGTTAATGAGAAGGGGAGAGATGAATTAATAGGAAATCGCTGACACGTCTTTTAATGCTCGAATGTTCGACGCTTCATTTGTGCGATTTTCCCCCCGTCCAGTTACGACACGAAAAGAACTTAAAACTTTCTGGACATTGCATATTAATGTATGTGATGATGATTATCATCAACTTCTCCATCCCGTATTTTGTATATGGCGCTGCCCGTTAACGTTTAAGAATCTTTTTATTTTTGTATACTAATGTTTTAAGAAGCAAATCATCCTTCGTGTTCGGAACGCCTTTCCTTCGTCAAGGTCACTGTCTTCGTTCGCTCCGTAACCTCGCTGTCGGTCACGGACGGGAGCCGCCGGGTTCTTTCATCTGAAGCTATAAAGTTGATAGTTCAACTTTTCACGATCACCCCCCCCCCCTCAACATGCCCACGAGGAGGCAGAAATTATTCCCAGATGAGACACGAGCACCAACTTCAAAGGTCTTTCAACGTCAAACGCTTGTGATATCACATTACATTTCTTTATCTTTACTTTCATCGTTGCTCAAAATCATATGATCCGTTTGTCCTTTCCTCTCCCCTGTGGAATTCCATCCACCAATTAGGATCAAACGTAATTGATGAATATGCTATTAATTGAACATTAAATTGTGTTTTATAAATGAAATACTTACTGCGATCTAGATGTATGATAATTCAATATTAATGAACTTAAATATACCATCATTAAACTCCAGTATGTTAATGTATGCATTCCAGATGAACGCCCGCAAACTTCAGTGAGGTTTGTACGAATAATCCATTTTTACATCTTTGTTGGAATTCAATGATGGTGATGATAATAATAATAATAATAATAAAAATGAGTTAGAGAAGCGTTATTCTATTCGTTTTCGGAGATACTAATAACTGTATAATGTTTTTATTATTTATTTTGTGAGTTAGGTTCTCGACATGACGTCTGCTCTTTCCCGTTCCCATTCTTTGGGGGAAGTTATTTAAAAAAAATGTCGGATTGCCTGGGACCGTAAGGTACCGATCCAACATTGGCATTGAGTTAGCTAGAAAACCTCAGCCGAAAACCTTACCCAGTACAATCGAGCTACGAAACAAATGTATGTTCTTCCCCTTGGCAGATGTCGGGACAAAAGATTTATGCACTTATGTACCTGTAACAATAAAATATTCTAAGTAAAACAATATTATCAGTTTTAAATTAAAAAACTAACAAATTTTCAATTTTCATAAGTAGAATCCAATAGTGCCAGATGCTGCCACACAAAAGAAAAAGTGGTGAGCGAAATGATCTGCAGAATTAAATAGTTATACCTTTTGATTTTAAAAAAAAATTCTAGATCAATTGAATTATTTTATTGTAAATTGCTTTGTTTTAATGATCATTTAGTTTCTTGTAAAAAGCTAGTTTTATTAACGCTGCCTGCAGTGATAAAATAATTACACTAACACAATAATTTAATTGTATTTAATTGCTTTGAAATTTTGTCGTACCATCATTAAGCGTAACGTATTTCACAAGAATTCGAATGAAAAGAAAAGTACATTCGTAATCGTAAAACATGTGCGAAGTCTATTTAGCGACAACTGTCGGAGATTTAAAGAGGTTCATGACATCTAGCCTGACAAGATGACAAGGTCACAACTAGGAGTTGACACGAAAGAACAAAGAGCAGAGAGAGAAACTGTTTCTTTTTTGTTATTTTCCTTGTGGTTGTGACTTTCCGGCTGTCTCTTAACGAACTCTTTCCCACTATTTCTTTCACTGGGATTCCTATACGCGCGGTAGTAAAACACTGACGTCCGTTTCGGCACGTAAACGAGACACTTCCCCCTTTTGGTTTTGTTCAATGTTTTTTGTCAACTTTGGTCATTATGTTACACGATACATATTTATGACTTGTTTATGAGCTTCACACTTCGTAAAAATCAACATAATCTAGTTGTGAGACCACTTCACTTTGACACGTATTTTACGGGATGAACTCGTAGTCATTATGGGTAAAATATGACCAAGTACCGCTCGATTTCGTGTACTTTTTGATGCTGAAATTGTGTATATTCACTTAACACTGATACGACTAGTCAAGTCAACGTTGAAGTTTTTATCATCTGTTTCATGGTTTGGAAAAGTTTCTGTATTAATTACATTCTTTCGCAATTCGAATGTTTCAATTGATTTTTCCCTGACGCTGGAGGAATAATTGTTTTTAAAGTAACAAAAACGTGTGTGTCAACACGACAACAAAAGGAGTCAACGACAGGTCTGTGACCTCGTAAGATAGGAAAAAGTTATCCTAAAAGATATTCGAAGCTGTCATATTAAAAATTATCCACATCTATTATAATGTTAACACTGTGTAACTTTTACTTTTGGACTGTGTTCTTGTATTGACAAAATTGCTCGCGAAAATAAATTAACAAGTACAGTATGACATGAGTATTCCATATAACTTTACTAAAAGCATGGTTAACAAAAATTAAATAAGTAAATAATTATTTTTTAATTTCAAGAAGATGAAAAAAAATTGGATGTGGGAGGGACTGTGAGTATTAGATATGGAATATGGTAACCTTATGAATTCACTGTTTCATCAAAAAAGATCGAAAAAAATTATTAAATAAATAAATAAATTTATTTATTGTTAAAAAACAGTACAAACTGCGTATGATCACGTGGAGGACAACAAACTAATTTACTCTCCGGAAGCAAGTAAATAATTCTTTCGATAATTGATTTTTTTTTAAGAAAAATTTTATTTTACACTAAAACATTTTTGTTCTCGAATTTTTTTCAATCCTCTCCTAAAGTTTTAGAGAAAAGTTGTATGGACAATTACGATAGATGGATTAAGACTGAACATTCGTGCCAAACATTTTCGTCATTTCGAGGCCGACCTTCGCCTACCGCGTATACCACCGCCTCATCACCGCCGACAGCGCGCCGGGTGGCGGACCCACGTGTTACATAAGGCCAAGAGAAGAAGAAGGAGCAACAGCGCGCGCTATTTTTAGCGTACTGGTTGACCCTGAACCATTCGGTTGAACAGGAAGAGCTGTTAGGGCGGGCAGCGCGACCGACCGGCCGGCCGGGTGACGGTGCGGGCCGAGAAGAGTAGCCAGATGATGGGGCGGGTGTGGAGTAGGAACGGGTGATTCCACTCTTGACACGGCGTAGCGTCCGTCCGGCGGCTGCGTAAGCTACAGAATCGTGGAGAGTGAGCGTTCATTTCCATAACTTGCTTCAGTGTTCTCGGAAAAACTTTCAACAAATCGCTTTCGTGAAGGGAATGAGGAACGCTCTCTTCTTTACTTGAAAATAACTCACTTTTTGTTGTTTACGTCAAACACTTTTCTGGTCTAAAATTTTTTACTATAATTTTTTTTATTTACGGGGTCCGTTCCGGCTTTGATTCACAATAGTTATGCCAAAGTATAAAGAGTAATAATATCGAAGATTTAAAAAAAATATCGGCATGTCTTTAAGGTCTTTTTCGAATAGTGTGTCGGAGAACTAGTTTTGTAAAAAAAAATGGCGTCGAATGACCGGGTGAATGTATATAAATTTGTATGTGATACAGTGATACGCTTCCTTAAAAATATAAAAAGTTTATAAAGAAAAAATATTAAATACTGTGTTTCATAGTGCTCGAATTCGTTTTGCAAAATTCGGTCTCGAAAAGAAGTATATTTGTATAATATATATTATAAATATGCGATATTTTACGAGAGAAAAACTTGCAATATAATTGTATTGCAATTAAACTTGCAATACACTTCTATTTTTAATAACGTTTTATCGATAATTTAGGTTAATTTTAGCAGATAGACATATGCTGTCGCGAACGTTTTTGTAACAGTCTAAAAATATTGCCATTTATAGTTGTCACGTATCTCTAACTGTTTATAATGTAAACAAATATAACTCTTTTTTCGATTTTATGTTCTTTAACCATTTCAATCTTTCTTATCACATATTTAAAAAATAAAAGTTAATCTATGTTCATCCTGGACATCTATACTATCTCCTTGCCAAATTACATCACGATCGGTTCAGTGGTTTAGTCGTGATCAGATAGCAAACAGACACACTTTTACGTTAAGCTTTTATTTATTAGTATGGATAAGCTCCCACAAATCCCCCTCCCATTATTCAAACATTTTTGTATCGCCTCTCAAACATCTCTCAATCGTTTTAACATCGAATGGACGAAATATTCTCGAAACTCAACTAAAGATCGTGGGATCACTCTTGCATTTCAACTTGTCCGTTTCCGAAATCCGAGCCGTGTGTGAGGAAGCGCGAAGAAGCGAAGGTTGGCTGTCGTCCGTTCGTTCGTTCGGTCATCGGCCGGCGTGGCGCCCCGGTCGCCTGGAGCGCATGCCAGGGTGTGCCTAGCCGCCGCCTACACCGCCACCGTCGCCTCCTCCCTCAAGCACCAGCCGAAGCACAGCGCAGCGGCGTCCAACAGGCCGAAGTGCCGGCAGCGGAATACACGGATTTAGCTTGTTACGTTCCTAAAATAACCGATGCAAAATTATGTTAATTGACGACTTTGATGACTCCTCCTCCTTCGGAGCTTCTAATCAAATATTCAAAGAGTTTGTTGACCGCTATTGTTAATTATTGTCGATGACTCGAACTCTCGAAAAAGAGGAGCTATTGTTGAGGTTTTCTTTTCAAAAATTCATAAATAAATTAAATAAATAAACTTTAATGCCAAAAAAGCAGTTGCTAACTGCGTATAGCCATGTGAGGGATAATAAAATAAGATACTCTCCGGAAACAAGCAAGGGACCATCCCATCATTTCCGATCAAGGTCCCAAGGGCACTGGCGGATTAAATACTTAATTTATTTTTTTAATCAAATACGCACAGTTATTAATTTGTTATTTCAATTATTCACGTACATTTTACTGAATATAAAATATACAATTAAAACTTGGAACCATATGTAAACAAAAATTGCAAGTCAAATAGTAAGAGAATAATTTACAAAGGCATCACTTCATAGCAAATATTTCTTGAAACACTTTAAAAACACATTCAGGAAAAAAGATATAATTCTTCACTTTTTTTGCTACATACAAAGTGGCTGACCTTTTTATTTATTTGTAAAAATGTTCGTGCTTATGCTTCTACTCTTTTCTAGATCTTGGGAAGACATCATTGTCAATAAAATGGACGAAACCTAGAATGTATTTACATTATGATTGGTAGCATCCTGTCCAAATGACTAGCATAGATTTTCATTATGCAAAACTGACGTATCGCAGGAAGTTGTAATGTTCATTAATTCCACCAAGTTATTCAGTAGGAAGTGTTAATTTACGCTAACGCTCAAAGAAATATGTTTCCTTTATACATAACTATCTATCTGACATGATCTTCGATATAGTGTTTAATTTTCAACATAACTGAATTATAGTGTTCCATACTAAAAACGCGAACAACTCAACACAACTTAGTGTTGAGTTGTGTTTTAGTATATCGATGTTAGTGTATTTGATCAAGTGTTGGATTATCCTACAAGGTTTTGTAATATTTTTGTTGCCCTGAGAAAGAGCGTTAGCTGTCGGAATGTCGGCTTAGTTAATAAATATATTGCATAAATATGATAATTTATTTTTACATTTCGTCATAATGGCAAATAACGTTCCAATCATAAATATTTAACTATCTCCCTCCATAAGAACCTTGGGTTTTTTGCACGATTCATGATCACTTTGCTTCTTGGTCTTTCGGTACTAGGACCAGCTTCAGAATCTGTGGACCATGTGGCAAAGCAAGTTGTCCTTTTTCTGCAGTTTCTTTAAGATTTGCGTAAAATGGGAAAAGACACTAACGCTAAAATGTTGCAGACAGGACCCACAATCGTTTTGTCGCAGAGATTTTTCCCCTTTGTTGTATAAAATTAGCAATGAGGGCACGCCAACGAAATCTGAGGCAATCAGCGAAAACCGAGACACATTTTCCGCACATATAAATATTTGACGTAGAAGTGCAAGAAGTATTTACAAATATGCAGCTATTTACGTTGAAAACTAATGAACAAAATTTACGTTGTTGTCTGGAGAAGATGGCGTCAAAATCTCGAACGGGCAGGGCGTCAAGATGACCAACACCGGTGGCACTTGGCTATTGCGATGTCCTGCGACGGTCGACCCCTTACGGAATACAGTAAACTCGAATCCGGTTCTCCCTTGAGAGAAACATCCATTACTTGGAAAATTTGCTAGTCTGAGTTGCTTAACGGTAGTGTACCGGGGTTAATATGCGCGTATGTCTTCATGTCGCAGGGGAAACAGATGCAACCAGTTCGTAGTCTGCGCAGTTCTTGCGTGTATCTAAGTGGCAGTGGATTTATCGTGTAGGAAGCTCGATTCTTCCAATATGAAAGGCTCTTGTTTTCACATCGTTTCGCGTCTCCGTTTTTTTCTCTTCGCGTGTTACATTTCCGAGAAGCTATGCGCGTAACAAGACAAGGCGGTCATAAAATCGTGCGTTTTGTTGCATTTTCCGTCTTACTTAGAAGTCATCTGCTAGGTACAGCTTAGAGATACTGCTAGGTTTTGGTGCAGGAATATATGATCATTGCTGACGACAGCTTGATGTAGTAATAACGTAGAGATCCGTATTTTATGTCGCCTCGAGTTTTTATTTCTTCAAGAGACTTGTTTTGTGAGATGGAATACCTAGGCTTCGCTTCACCCAAGTCAAAGGATAAACACATATGAACTGAAAAATTAGAAGTATCCTTCCAACTCCATTAATATTATATGCGAAACAATACTGAAAAAAAAAATTATTTAAAATAGCATTAACAATAATTAGTACTTTGGAAAATCATAATTGAAAATATGAAAAAATATCTCCGTTCAACTAATTACATCGGATTCCAAGAACAGAAGTACTTTGCGTGGTTACATAGTAACAAAAACAATTATTTATTTAAGTTAAAAATGTGGTATTATTAATTGCATTACTTTGGTATTATAAATAACAATAACAATTATATTATTAATAACTAATAACTATTTTATTAGTTATTAATAATTATATTAACTAATAACAATTATAAATCTGGTAACACTTTTACAAAGTCAAAGCCATTTATCAACTTCAATTTATGAACCCATATATCCGCCACTGCATGCAGTGCTGGTCATTGCTCTTCTGAAAATAATTTATTCATTAAAAATAATTTATTCGCTTATTCACCTGGAAAGTTTTTATTTTTGCTCTTACGTTTCGTAAGTAAATACGTATATACAACGAAGAACGTTCATCATCTTGAGAAATTCATTATATCTACGTACTTTGTAAATGGTGTTTAAATTTTCAGTTTTTTTAAATGTTTTATGTTTTGTTCGGGTGCGAATATGTTGTTTGATGATGAAAACATTGTTAGTTTGCTTTATGCTATGAAAGTAGCAAGTGACATTAAGTGCGCAATAACAAATTAACACCTTTATTGGGAATTTTGACGCTTGCAAACATCGTCAGATTATTTATTGCATCTTAGCGTACCGCGACTAACAATACTTGTTTCAAATATCACTTTAAGTTCAAAGATAGTTTTTTGTATTTTTGAAATAATTATACAGAGTTATATTGGTACTTTAGATAATAAAAATATAATGGTTTTATTTCTTGATAAATATTTATCAGTAGCTATCCAGTTATTCTTGTTATTTAATTTCAAAGTTGGTTTTTTCATGCCACTTTGTGCTATATACGATACCAATAAAGTTAATAATAAAATTACTCACTCATTTAAATACATAGGTATTTAAAACGCTAGTTCATGGTGGATTGAAATACTAAGTACATAATAGAAATACAAATATATTTGCTCTTATGTATTATATTATGTATTTGTACTCGTAAATGTTTAAGTACACAGATGCGTTGGAAACTTTTTATAGCTCTTAAGCAAGCATAAAACATGCTGTTGAATAGAATTCGTATCATTAATTCCAATAATTGGCCCGCAGTACCGTAATATATCATGGAGATCTCTACAACAATAAAATTATATTGTGTAATGAGAGAGATTAATAAGAGTAATTTCCCTGATAATTCCTCTATTGAATACGTACAAGTTACCACTCAACAACGTACGCGTTGTATTGAAACTGTAATTCTATTAATTAATGTGGCTTATTGGAGAACAATGTTATTGCATCAACGTAGTATTTGATACTTAAATCCTATATGACGCAAAATGAATCTGCCTCTTCCGCCAAACCAGTGTACACGTGTAGGGACTCCTATTCTTTCTAGGTCTTCCACTCTATTCCTTTCAGTTCCTACCGAAATCGAGGCCACCCGTGCCCAGAAGTAGTGCTGTAATCTTTCCCCCCCCACCCACCCCCGCCCGCTGTAACGTATCTGACGCTTGTTTGAATAGCCCCACGCGACCCCACCGCCGTCCGTGCTCTGGTCTGCCCGTGCGCCGGGTCAACCGCCACTGTGCTCTCAGACGGGTGACTGCGGAGGGGAAAGGACGGGGGGACACACCTGTTGGCCTCGGCGCCACTTGGCACAGCCCCAACGCCCGCCCATTCATGCCCTGACTGAGGGGGATTTGGGTCTGTGAATGCAAGAGCTCGGTTTCCGGAAGCAAAGGAAGCAGCCCAAGACGACTGGACAGGCGGGGACGGTAGTCCAGGAGGCTTGGCCCGCGTTCAAGAACGCTCAGCACGCGGACCGGTTACGAGATGGGCACTGCCAATTAGGATGAGCTGCTCGGATTCGCGTGCTTGCTTGCTAGCTGCTGCGGTAAATCGCTTTCGTTCCGTCGTCACTTACGTCCTCATTAAATTGTTGACATTTTTTATCTCTATCATATTTGATTCATTTACTCGGTTATTAAACTCCTCCGCGTATATCGTGGAATGTATGTGTAATTTTGAATGACTTCTCAGAACTGCATCAGGAATATTACATTTTCAGACCAATACGTTATCTAATATATTTTTAATATGTTTTACTCAGAGCTCATACTCTACAATCTGGTCTATCATATATAAAATCAAGTTGAATTCATAAAAAATCTGAAAAATGTTCCTACAATATTCTCTGTCAATTCTACGTTTCAATAAAAAAACGAAAANATAATGTTTATATCCTTACCATGTCGAATGCATAGAATAATAAATAAATATTGCACGATTTGTCGTTATGTCTAGTTTGAACTCGTACAATTCTGGAACATTTCCTTCGATACACGTTTTTCAAATGTCGGTTATTAGTTAGTAAACTTAGCAAAACATCAAGAAATTTCACGTAGAGCGAAGCAGTTTATTCTCGACAGGAAACATGAATTCAAAAGTAGGTCGAAAGTCACCCGCCTTCGCTGTGTTCACGCACTTCAACTTATACAGTTACCTGCTCCCGAAACGGGATGCAGCAAAATTTATGTCGGTAGTTGAAAAAACGAATTCTACACCACTTGCCGCTGTTTATTACATGAGGAATTAACGATTTGATCATCTCATAAATCGCATAATATTGAATTAAACTATAGAAGGTGGTACTAGCGTAGGTAGAATTAAATCACTAAAATATATGAAATTGACATAAATAAACAGAGAAATATGTTTCTTATTGCGTTTTGAACTTGAGAAACATACCTCACCGGTCATTTAAATTAAATAATTGCAATTATAACTGATTGCATCTTATGGTGGAAATACTCTCTCAAAAAAAAAAGACCAACATTTAAATCACGAAAGTGATGGAAGTTTATTTTGATTTGTAGTACATTTTCCGTAGTATTTTTCACATCACTTTTGTCTCTATGTTATTGGACATTTGAGAAAGATATTTAACTTTTTCGGACATGAGATCGTTACGCTCAGTCGCCATGTTTTTACATACTCTTGTGCATTTCAAAGGAGTCAAGCGATTTCCTGTTTGTACTACATTTTTAACTGATAGATACAAATTAAATCATGTTTATTCTTCATTATTATTTATATTATTGTTTTAAAACAATTAGAATAAAAATAAAGAAAATAATTATACATCTCAGTGATTTGACTAACTTGGAGTGTTGGTTCTACAGACATTATTCTTATTCAAATTGTTAGTATCTTTAATTCCAAAATTTGCATTACTTTATAATTGAATAAGTAGTGGTAAATTACTGAGATAAAAGTGGATGTCTAGAGGTACACAAAAGAATAAACAAAGTTATCTTGTGTAGGAAGTAAGCTGTCAACTTCTTTAAAGCTCTAAATAAAGACTGCTTTTGAATTTCATCCTCTGAAGGTCAACCTCTTTTGCCAGCACAAGTTACTGCAAGATCGTAGATTATCCCATGGTTTCAGAATTGTTTAAGTTATTGGGTCATTGTGCTTTGAAAACTCTTTCTGACTTTTCCGACGAGGAACCATTGGCATTGACTTCATTGAACGATTTTCGTGTGCTCAAGAAGTATTGTCTTCTGATTTGAAAACCTTTCAAGTGAAATTCATGAATATTCACTCCTATGAGTTCATGAAAACGTTTTGCTTCCCTCATAAGAAGTGGCAATCATTCTTGTCTTAGGGTCATGTAACATACTTGTTTTATCCGCATGGAAAGAGTCATAGTTGTGTCAAAATAGATAGAAAGCGGATCCAGATTTTGTTTGGGGGAGGAATCTATAAAGAAAAATTCCATTGTGCTCTGGTCCCTCTACCGCAATTTAAAAAAAAATAACTTCTACAAACTGCAATTCATTCCCATCAATAAATAACACATTAGCTTAAATTGCAGTTTTCATAAATAACCCTAAAAATTACGTTTTTGAAGTAATTAGTGCTTTTAGCCATGTTTTTTTTACTTTTCTTCGAATCAAGAGTCGAAATGTAATCAATATTTCCCCCATCATTTCATGAGTCGTATAATGTTATTATTTCACATTTTATAAGAACATCAAAAAATATTCCATCATTAATTAATTGAACTAATAAAGTTCCATTACTCCCATTACAAATTTTATTCCATATATGATATAAACTATTTTCGTTTATCTTTCTACTGTCAATTTTATCTAGGTAATTTTCTATTAGAAAAGTGGCTCGAAATATCTCTGGAGTGCGAGTTCACTAGAGACAGTGAAATATCGCAGCCCTGTACTCGTGATCCCACGTGGGAGTGGAAACCTATAGAAGCAAAGTAAGTCATGTTCGTCCTATGAAATCGTCATTTTACCCAGATTATATTAGTTCATCTTGAAGCAATCGATAGACATAGTCCATTTTTGAAACCAACAATCTTCCTTTTATTATTAGTATTTTTATTTCCTTTTTCTTGAGGGGGAGAGGCATGTGTCCCCTGCGCCCCCCCCCTCTTGGATCCACCACAGAATATAGGAACTTTTGATCTCATTTGAAATGGTTTTATAAAAGTTTAGGATTTTTCTAAAGTTGAATGTCTATTTTGAATTTTCCCCTGCGGATAAAATCGGATGTTGGGACATGAACCAAATAATGAGAGCTCCTAATAATGTTTTCGTAATTGAAGTGTAAGTGAGTCTTATTTCCTAATTTGCACTCATACCATGTAATTAATGAGTATCAAAATTTTGAATAGTCATGTCGTGGATAGTGAGCGAAGACCATTCGACTAAACCCAGTAATCAACTAGATTTTGCATCATGACTATTTTGAACTCACATTATTGATTTTTCAGTTGTACGTTTCTTTCCTGTAGTGGTCAGTCATGTTCAGTTAGCAAAACCGGCTGTACTAGTAAGATGGTACTAGAGGAGAATCTAGTAAAAACAGGGCTATAATTAACATTCAAATAGCTCTAAATTCCTGCGTTCACTGTTATACGACATTTTCAGGAACTTCTTCGCTAGCCAACCAGGGCCCTGTATATATTAAGAAGTAAAAGAGGGGGAGATAGTGCGGGGGGGGGGGGGNTGCATTTTTTTGTGACGAAATATTCGTGTACTTAATGAAACCAGGAGAATCAATAATGTATAGTGATCACTACAATAGTCAAACAGTAAAGAACGAAAACAAATCTCCTAAACCACTAGTCTCACGTTTGTGATATTTTCACGAATGTTAATTGAAATTATATTCCAAAACATAATATGAAAAATTTTAAGGGACAATATTAAATGTATAAGTTCAAAAATGTGCCACATGTGACAGGAAATTGAAAATTTTAAAAAATTGTACGAATAAAGCAACTTTCTATCGTCTAACTATAAGACAAATCAAACACCTCCCTGTTTGCAATTTTAGATATTTATTAGTATTGAAATAAATTTCCATTGCATGTGAGTGGAGATTTGAGAAGGATTTTTTGGATGAACACTCACACAAGCAAAGTCAAAATGAGACTTATCGAATGCTGGGACCAAATTCAAGTACGGGCCTCTTCCCACTATTTCACAATGATTGCTTACAGTTACAGTGACGTACGTAAAGAGAGCTCTCATGTCATCAATTTATTATTACTATAGATTATTTTTATTATAATTATAAACCTAATTTCGTTTCATCTTTTTTTGTGGCTGCAGTTTGTGTGTACTCTAAAAATTATTTCGTTTTTTAATCCGTTATCAATTTAATAACAGTAATTATGCTATTTCACTTTAATTTATGGATTTTGATGTTCGAGTCAATTTTCATGTTTAAGATTAGACATCAATGAGAAAATAAATTGATAAATTTATCGTCAAAAAAGCAGTACAAACTGCTTATGACCACAATGAACTAATTTACTCTCCGGAAGCAAGCAAGGGATTATCCCATCAATTCCGATCAAGGGCCCTAAGGTAGAGGTGGATTTAATATTTCAGCTCACTCCTAAGATAAGAAAAAAATAGTTCGTTACATGTTATAATATTAATAGAATACAAAAAGTGTTATATTAAATAAAACAAAAAAAAGTTATTTGAGAAGTATGCATTATTATCAAACTATAATTCGGAAAATATTGTTTATAAATCGTAAGAATTAAAAATTTGAGATTTATTATTCAATAGATGCCGTCCCCAGACAGCCTAGAGTCTGCGCAAAAAATCCGCCTCTATCCGAAGAAAAACTGGAGAATAACCCGGGCTACGGAAATAATGTACACAACCATGCCGATCAAAACAATTTTTTTTTTTTTTTTTAACAATGCTTTCGTTCAAAAAATAATTCTAAGTCAAGGAATGATTCAGTTTGTGATAAATATAAATGATAAGAATAGCTATGGAATGTAGGGTTGCTAAAACCGGACCCTGGGTTCGTGCTACCTCGCCGCGGCGCAGCGCGCAGATTCGCCGTGTCGAGTTCATCTGCGTAGCTTGGCCCGCCGTCCGGGCGAACGGACCAACGGCCTTGCTTAGAGGACGCTGAACATCGCGATAAGAAGGTCTCGTGCTCAGATTCTTCCCTTGCCCAACGCCAGCCGACCATCCAAGGTCACAGCCGTCGCTTCTTATCGGCGAGCACGCCTTGCGAGATCTGCACGCCTCATCTACTCCTCCTCGTTCCTGCAGGTGGCGCGGCGCAGCGGCGTCGTTCGTGCACTTATGCAACTCACGTGCACCGCGATGTGCGTCGGTTGCTGTGCATAAAATATTACGTCATTCTTAACTCGCATGTTTTTGTTTATTTTTCGGATGAATGAGTGTCGGGGGTGATAAAGTTGATTAATAACCGCACGAAGATGGGAAAGTCCAAAATATTGGCTTTCGTGAGTGATGCTGCAAAAGAATTCTTAAGACACTACTTGTTTCATAGTAAATCGATAATTTCATATTCTTTTTCACTCTTTTAATTTTCTTTCAAATTATCCATCTTGTCTGGCAATTAGTGATAAAGAATTGTATCCGATCTGATTAAGCAGACAATTGATTTATTAAAACATGTCACAGTACACATGAATCCTTACAAAAACACACGAAACTACTTTTCGGTACTATTTTTACACTATCTTCAGGCGAAACATATCTGAGCTAGTGCTCAAGTCATTCTTGAGCACTAGGAGATGGTACAAAATTAATACCGAAACATTGTGTGAACGTTTTAATATTTTAAAATGTTTCGTGTGTTTTAAGGACTCATGTTTACTTGTGACACGTTTTAATAAAAATAAGTTGTCTGCTTAATCTGGTCGAATACATTTTTTTTAATGGAAATACTTTTTTATGTGGTTATGATATATACATTTGAGATATCGTTTCTCAAGAATGTAACTGAACATGACCACAATATTGTTATATGGTCATAGAACACAGAACATAACGCGTGTACCCGGTAACAACAGCATACAAGTCTTTTGAATGTTTTAAACTGTTACCAATTCACATACGTAACTAATAATTAATCAAGTACAAGTAGTTGTTGACAGTCGTTCATAATAAATATAAACATTGTAGAATTACTATCGATTTAGAAGACGTATTTTTATTCAAAGGTATTGAAAATAATTTCATTTCCTAGTTAGTGTAAATGAATGGATGTGTTAAATGAATTGTGGGTCACGTCATTCATTTGCTAAGCACTTTCCGGAGTTAGAAAATGAATACTTCTCACCTTGAGGTCCCAGTAGTTGGTATTACAACTGTTACGTGTTCAAGGACGACGTTCTTATGGTTATTTCTTTTGTTTCAGCTCCTGTCCAGGACAATCAACAACATCAGGTGGCGGAATACTATGGAGGTGAGTGACAGACGAGATGCGCAGCCAACTGTGAGCTAACGGCTTTGCCACCGGATCTATACTCTACAGCACCCACTAAGCTGTTAACAGGATCTGAGCTCACTTCTGATAAGTGATTTAATCTTGATCCAACAACAAATGATTCTTTAATATAATTAATCGAAAAAAATTGGATCGGTTATGTATAGGAAGGTACCTTTGTTCCTCGATACAATTTACGATTATTTCGGCTTTTAGCTATTTTGTTATTTGTTTGGCATGATTTATATTCATACACCACATATATTTAATATGCAATTGCTAATATATATATATATATATATATATATATATATATATATATATATATATACACGTGCATAATTTTATGTGAAATTACCTCTACGCAATTTGAAATCGTATAATAAGATAATTATAAGAAAAATGTCAATATCTTAGAAACATTGTTCTAGCTTATTTTAATTCATGGTAGTTTTAATAATAAAGTAAAATTCTTAATCGATTAAAGATACATCTAAATATTTTGTAGTATCGGTCATCCCTTGTGCTGATCAAGCATAGTCAGGAATGTGTCACCCTATTTTTTTAAAACTTAATTTTAAAATTCGATTTCACGATTTTAAGAAAAATTACTGTTAAGATTGTGTGAAATTGTGCGAAGGTTGTGGGAAATTCTTCGAATTTGTGCGTACTTGTATATAAGAGACCGTCTCAGTACTATAGGTGATATTTGTATTTTTAACTCCTTCACTCCACATATCTTGCCATCGTTGGAAATTATTTTGGGAACCCTCCCTCTCACATGGTGAACCACAAAATGTCAAGGACTATATACAATTCTGATGTAAGGGAATTTTGATATACTAATTAAATATTTCTTGAATAAATATATGATTCAGTGACGTATCGCAAATATGTGTTCATGTGGTGACATTTCTGTGAATATTTTCTTTTCAAAATCTTCGTCCTTGCTTTTCGAGTTAAAATTCAAGAAAGACGAAAACTTACAGTAATTTCTAAGTTTGAGGATTTCTACATTCAGTGGCAACTTTCGTCCTCACCATCGTTAGACCGATTACAGCCAAAATCGGAACATTCCTTTAATTGATAGAAATAAAATTTGATACATCTTTCAGTTACTAAGTTGACATTTCACTGCGTACAAGGCTAGGCTATATTATTTAAATTTACTTTTGATTTTATTTTTCACAACCGTTCCGTAATATTTTTAAAAATTATTCTTATTTTGAGTAATTTGATTTTTATGTTTTAAATATCGCAAATATCAAGGTTAAGTGAACGATTACAATTTTTTGTGTGTGTCTATAATATGAAATGTCAATGAATCACTTTATTTAAATGTTTTATATATCGACCAGAAAATAGAAACTCGATTGAAAAAAAAATTAAAATTCAATCATGATAAACAAACTATCAACGATCCATCTTATTATTAAATGAGACATTGTCTAATTTTCTTTTTTAAAAAATTATTTCTGCATGGTCTATTTATACTGATTTTGTTTAATTTCGTATTTTTAATTGCGATATTGATTTGATCAAATTTTAATTTTAAAACCCGAAAATATAACAATTATTTTGAAAAAACCTAGACGGAATCAAAATGGTTTATAGAAAAATCTATCATATAATGATTGATTACATGATAATTGGAAGATTAATCAAAAACTATTGGATTAATAAACAAATCGGTAAAATTATTGCCATCTCCAATTGTATGCTGTCTTGCGGCTGACCACGAACCAAACTCGCTGATGTGGTTGGAAATGTTCAGGATCCTTCCTTGAAAGGATCAGATGTCGTTTTGTGTTCTGTAGCATTCTTCATTTCGGCCACGACCACGAGGTTTCCATGTAAAGCATGAAGTGGCAGTGCTGACACCTATCGGCCAACTCTGAAACTTGATACTAGTACCGTGATGTTCGTAGCGGTCGAAATGAAAGTTAAATAAATATCGGATGTTATTGATGCATGACGAAATTTTGAAAAAAAAAAATCGAAGGAAATTCATTAAATCCTCTTCACATAAAAAACTGTATTAATATTTGTGTAGTAATTGTATCAATATTTGTGTGGGTATTACTCCTCGTTTCACGCTAAAGTTGACGCATTTTCATTTCGAAGAATACATCTTTCTACGCAACGTTTCTAGCTCTTTCTTCACATGTTCGAGAGCACGCGAATAACCGAGAATTGTTCTTGAAATTTCTCGATATATGTGAACAATATATCTTACCGGTACTCAAAAGAATTTCTATTCCTTTTTCTTATATGAAAAGAGGAAATATTCACGAAAAAGTAGTAAGAAATTGTACATCATTGTTTGGAGGACTCTAGACCGTTCCATCGAAGTTGAGAAATGTATTCAAATTCTATGAACTGACCATGGCGTCAGAATGTCAGCCAAATAAATTTAGAACGAAAGTAATCTGGTGACTACAAAATCTTATGTCTTATGTATACATTTCGATGGTTTCGGCACTATGGCTCGCTTGCCAACTGTGTTCCAAGGAGTATCAGTTAGAGAACTCCACGGATTTATGATGGCCCTGAAGTTATTTTGTTTTCCTTGATGTATGAAAAAGAATAATTTTTGCTTTCACTTCACACTTCGGGTGAGGGTATTCCGATAGCTCAGATGCAACATTTCTGGTTTCGCTGGTACGCATTCATTTGTGCTTAACACGAGGCGGAAGAGTCGCAACACTTTATAGGATTCAAACCTCTGCGTTCTCTAACATAAATTTCATTATATGTTAATAATTTTTAATGTTAATCTTCTGTTATCAATGGTATGGTTACGTAGTTTCTCGTAGTAAAAAAATATTTTGGATGGTGGGGGTAGAGTTCTCAACAAAAACTAAAAGTTTATAACGTTTAGTTATTTGTTCTTAAAATTGTTTTAAAATAACAGTATTTGATACGAATATTTCAATGGAAAATAAATTTATGTGAGACACCCAGCCCCCGTTTAATTACGTCCCTGGTGCTCTGTGATAATAACACGTTTCTAAAACCTGAGACAGTGAACCACGGATGTGATGACTCAAATGGAAGAAGACGCAATTCACTGGATGTTTTCGGCCATACCCCAGGGGGCCACGGGCGTCTCCCTTGACCCCCGTGACGGTGATGGTGATGGTGTAGGAGGGGTGGGGGGGAGT
This sequence comes from Laupala kohalensis, assembly GCA_002313205.1. Taxonomy (NCBI): domain Eukaryota; kingdom Metazoa; phylum Arthropoda; class Insecta; order Orthoptera; family Trigonidiidae; genus Laupala; species Laupala kohalensis. The sequence goes on from NNCF01129439.1 coordinate 411,245, forward strand.
GCGACGTCGCTTGGGGCGTCCCCTCACAATTACCCCTCTTGCTCCCTTTGTGCGGTGGCCTCCGATGTTTTGTACCAACGCCGCCAGCGGCCTTGATGCTGCTCTTCCAACCCGCGGCGGGTGACGTCACCCTGTGGCCACGACGCGACCAAGTCTTGCCCGTCGCGTGTTTCACGTCGAATTTTCGTGCCGGGGATATTTCGCACTTTTGGAGGAACAAGGACGTACGTTCAAATTTTTTCTAAAAAGGATTAATTAATGCCATATAAATAATAAAATGAGTAATAATGCCACTATATCTATCTACATTAAAAAGTGAAATCCATGAAAAAGATAAAATTAATTATCATAAAAATAGAAATCACTCACAAATTGGAAGAAACAATTCCGACTTCTAGTCTTCCTTTGTCTTCGAGACTGAGGAAGACTGGAAGCCGAAACTGTTTTGACTAATTTGTGAGTGATTTTAACGTGTTTTTTTTAAAAATTTCCATTAACTTTTCAATTTGTACAAGATGGTAGTGTCACTTTATTTAGAAGATTTCTCTTATTTATATAAACTGCTATAGTTGCGTTGTTTTATGTAGCGAAAGTTCCCCCTAATTCCTTCGCAATAATCTAGAATGATAACCATGAATTAAAATTTATAAATTATTTTCCATCTGCGAATTAGATTATAATTTGTAAATAATTAATATTCCATACTGGTTTTGTGTCTGTCTTATTTTTAAGAATAAAGATTACCTAAGCGCCGCCAATGAGGATTTCTCAAAAGCAAACAAAAGGACTGAAATCTATTTGGCATTTAGGAATGCTATTTTTTAAAGCAAATCAATTAAATATATTATCTAGAATCAGCAAAAAACACTTTTTGCTTAAACGACAACGTGAATTAAATATAAGCACACACTGTTATCTATATGTCGATTGTTGATGTATCGCTATTGTTTCTACAAATAGCAGCTACAATAAACTGCCGTCTGAAGATTATCATAGTAATGAAAGTACACTCTGACGATCTCAAAGTTCAAGGCACGATCTTTTCTGAATAAAAATGTAAACAAGCGAATTAATCCTGTTGAAAGAAAAATAAATTTGTGAGGTTGCATAAACTCACGTGTCGAATCGTGCATCCACAGACATGGTCGTTGTATTTTAGCGCAGGCGTAGTATCAAGAAAGCCCAAGGCCGTGTAAGTAACGATGCATTTCTTCGGCCCAATGTTTGTATTGTCTCGATGTTGATCGTTCGCTTGGCGTTTATGTTGGTGTCTTGAGCGCATTGTGTGGCTCACCCTACGTGTCGACGAGTCTTGTACCCACGAAAATAGAAAGGGTGTTGGATGGATTGCTTAAATTCAAAGTATACATTTCTATCCTAAATGGAATCATACCCAAAGCTATTTATAAATTTTATAAACTTATTGTCAAAAATGCAACTACAAACTGCATACAACAAAGTGGAGGACAATAAACCGCTTTCCGGAAGCGTGCAAGGGACCATCTCATCAAATCCGATCAAAGGCACTATGACAGAGGCGGATTTAACATATCATGTCGAATAAAAAAAATTGACTCTGGCTTGTTATTAATACGAATTGATTTACATTGAACTATTTCTATGTCAATTCTCTCCAAAGTGCTCTAGCTTCGCACTCTCTTCGGTGGACAATCATATTACGTATCATTAATTTATTTCTAACCTGACCGTGACGAAACAGAGCCCTAAAACAAGTCCGGTGAAATTGCTGCAACAATAAATGTGTACCCCATTTGCATAGTAATTGATATACGTCGCAAATTAGAAGATGCACTCACTCGTTGAATTGCAAGTAATATTAAGTTCTAAAGTATATTGAAATGTAATTGATAAAATAAATTGTAGAAAACGTGTGTACTTCAATATAAATCTTATGTTCGGGATAATCGGAAATGACATTTGCAATCCTCTGGAATACGCTCAAATAGTGATATGTCATAATAAAATATTTTGTATAGAATTCTTAAATTATTTTTTTATTTCGTATTATTAAATGACCAATTCATGAATAACAGATTAAACCAATAGAATAGGGGTGTATTGGGATGAAAAAGCGATATAATATCGTATCATTTCCGAAAAGGATAGTTTAATACATTTTTTAATATTAGAAAACTATTAAATTATACCACTTTTTTAAACACAGATGTATAATTCACTTACAACGTTTCGTCCCTGGTTTGCGACTTCGTCAGGTGATACATAAGTAGAACAGAATCCTAATTACACGTCAGGAATGAAATTCCGTAATATTTAACAATAGAAAGAAATATTTGTGTTGTTGCGTTTTTATCTTTTCTGGTCAGTTACTCGTTCGTAAGCAAAATGTAGAAAAAGCATATCTTGGAATTGAACTTTGGACTCCGAGAGATATGTTAGCCACGGTACAGGCAGCCTGTTGTTTAGAACCTCAGGAATAATTGAAGATTTCGTAATCATTCGAAGAAAAAGAAGAAAACAATTTTTTTTTTGCATTATTCGCCTAAAAACACGAGATAACATACGAAAAATTGCAAGTAATGACATAATGACATCGTGGTGGCGTGCTCCCCTTGCCAAAGAAAACCTCCGCGTGACCGTGGTTTCAATAAAATCCAATAAAGCCAAAGAAGAAGCCAAACAAGTTTATGGCGTCAACCTGATCAGGGAGCATCCGCTGCCTGAGGCGAGGTCGCGACGGAGGCCACTTGAGCACAAGGGCACAAAGACAGTGCACACATGCGATGTTAGGGGGGCAAAACACTGCTACTGTTCCTACTCAGTTCTTTGCAAAGAAAGAATTCTATGGGTCATTTATTTCTTCACTTTATATTTTCTCTAATGAAATAATTTTCACACTGAGAGATCAGGTTTGAATGTGGCATCCAAAACCTTTCGACGCGGCATCTTAAATTTATTTTATCCGAATAATGCGGTTGGGATGTCACATACAAAGGTTTGGATAAATCCTTTCCTCCTCTGAATTTGGATCTCACACCCAAACCTAGGATTCTTATACCCACAGTATTTTCTCAGTTCGAACACAAAGTTTGATTACTAGCAGGACTCCGTTCTCAAGATTCGAATACAACTTTTAGTACTTGCTTTTAATATCTGAAAAAAAAAATTGAAAAAATACTTTTATTTATTGAAAATATTAAAAATTACATTTTATTATTCATGTTATTTTATTTTGATCCACATTTTAGGCTTCACCCAGTCAGCTCGCTTTAGAGTTTCACCCTCCAGTCACAATTTGGGACTGCGTTCGGGCCAGGCTCCAAGCGTACCTCCCATGGATCGATGCCAGTGTGTTGTAGTTATTTGCAATCCAATGGTTTAATATTTTGCAAACGACATGATTTTCAACGTAGTATAGTGAGCCGAGTATATGATGGCGTTAATCTTTGAGTCATTATTAAACAATCTAACATTTTGACACGACGTGAGAGGTTTACCGTTTCATGGTATTAAGGGGTACCATTATTATTTTATCAATCAGTTGGCTACGTGGTTAGTTAATTATAATATAGTAATAAAATGTAGTAAAATGTAATTTCCGTATTGTTTCACTTAAATCTGAAAACTATCTAAGAAGTCAACAATGTTGATGAGAATCATTTTCCGATTAATTGTGTTTTATAGGGTTTGTTTTATTTTTATTTTTAATACAAATTTTCAAGTTAAATTTTTTAAAGGAAACTAAATTTTTTTTGGACACATTCAATTTTTTATTAAATTATTATGCTCATATTACCGGTTTAATTCTTGTATCTACTTCATAATAGTATGTTTTTTTCTATTTATTTATAATAATATAAAACGAAGAATCCAACAATTATAAAATATTGTCAATCATTCTTATTAAACTTTGTAACAAGTACTTTAGTAAGAGACAATAGTTATGTTTTTAATTTTATGGAGGTTGGCTTTGTTTTGTCCGGAGAAAAGAACTCGGCCCACTGTGAGGACGATATGGCAGTCGAGGACACGTAGAAATAGGAGGTGACACGTGAGGTCGAATGGTGACGTGGGTCGTAAAGAATTGGTTTTGAACGATCAGTGTGGCTAGCGGAAGTTGTCAGACCTGTGATGCCTCAACTTACATTGATATTATGTCGAAACGTGTCTCGTTGGTTTCTACAGATTGATGTGATCGGATTGCTAGACATTAAAAGAATTGTTTTATGAAACTTCGCCGTAGACAGATGAATGGAACGGAATCGGATGAAGGGCAGTAGGAAGTAGATGATAAACAGACGATCGTCGTACTGAAAATACACCAAGTCGATTGTGACGTAACACAACACACTCCCTCCACACCCGGTGTAGTCGGTAAGTCCGTAGAACTCCCTTTCTGATTTAGGGAGGGGGTCCAAATACTCCGCTCTACAGGGGAGCTGAAGGAGCTGCTGATGGCCACGTGTGGAAGGACCGGGGGAAAAACACGCTTCCACACATTATTCAACATTTAATACACGTTCACACCTCAAGAAAATAATACAAAACAAAATGAGAAAGAGAAAAATCAAACAACAAAAATCATATGACGATGCCGCAGAGCATGTTCGTGACGACCAGTTTCTGTCGAGTGAAGAAAAGGTTATGTTCGGGTCGACCAGTCTCCGATCAGTGACCAAAAGCATAGGTCCGTGCCGACCATCATCTGGCGAGTCAATCTTCCTCCTCCGCGATCGCTCACAGTTGTTCCACGCCGCCTCGTGGAGGGCCCGTGGTGTAGTGCCTAGCGTACTCGCCTTCTACCTCTGGGGACGTGGGTTCAAACCCGGTGAACGAAACTGCAGGATTTCTCCTGCCTATCATTCCACCACAATTCCATTCATTCATCATTCATCCCTCATCTCATTTGCACATCTACTCTCATCACCAGAGTGATGGAACAATGCCTGGTCTCCCCATCGATATGCCGAACGAATTCGTATCCGTCGCCCCACCGCCGGGTCACGCTCCGCTGACCGCCGGCGCAGAGATTCCCCGGTGAGCCGCGTGAGCTGTCGCGGCGAACGGAACGGGAAATACAGTAACTCGCTCATGGAGATTATGGGTTAAATCCCATCAAGTCTCAGTACACATTTTATGCAATTAATTTTTTGTTTTTTACTCACGCTGATTTAGGAAAACTCACTCATCAGTCAAACGTGGAAAATTACGGAAAGTAGCGTCTTTAGCAGTGTCATTCGTCAATTTGAGTTCGTGCGCGGGGAACATAGTTTAGATACAGCAAAAATCTTCACCGACTTCCACAAAAAGGAGACCGTACTTTATTGGAACAAGTTCTAAGACACGAGTTAGGCAAATTGCATTGTTCACAAGTTCAGATTCAACCTTCAAAAACATTTGAGAAAAACACTATGGATGGGAGAACCCTAGATCTGGAAGTAAGATCCAAATCCAAAATAAGAAAAGGATTTCTCCAAGCCTTTGGATACGGCATCCCAACATTATAGTTCGGATACTACAAGATTGGGATGTCGCATCTAAAAGTTGAGATGTCTCATTCAAAGGTTAGCGGAAATTCATTCCCGTGGATTTGGATTGCACACCCAAACATGTTTGGATTCTTCAGGGTCGCATCGTGGACTGTCCTCGCCCCCCCCCCATACTCTCCTTCGGTGATTGTTCGTACAAGACAAAGTAGTGGCGGTAGTGGGAGGTAAGGAACAGCTGCAGAATCCGTGAAATCCGAGAGTTTTTTCTCGTGTCGTGTGGCAGGTGTTACCTCTTTATTAAAGGAGTTCGGATCGCTGAGACTTAATTCTCCCGGAGTTTACACCCCGTGTGTTTTTAGACGGTCGTATTGCGTAGAAGGTCCTTGCTCGTTTTTGTGAAGACATTGTTCTGGAATTAACTGGGTTTAGTCCGTAACATTAGCTTGTCTGTGTAATATTAGCTCTGGAAAATGTTTAAGAAGAAAGAAGTACCGTACACAGAAAGTATTTATGGGGTAGGTTAACCTTAGTCTATCATGTATGTGTGAAGCGGGTGACATATTTGGTTTTCTTCAATTTAATAGAAGTAATGACAAATGTTTGTCTCAACAGATTGGCTATTTTTTTTCCAAAATCTGTTTTCAGTGACATGAAATAATTTGGAAGAAGGAATTGAAAATATATTTCTTCCAACCTGTTCCATATTACTCATTACTACATTATTATTCCATTCTGAATTACTTAGTTATAATTTTATGTATCTGTTTCCAATGTTAGTAGCAGCTCTGAGTTAGTGGTATCGAAAATGTAGGAAAATTAAACTGTACGGTTGTGACATCAGTTATTTCTTCCAAGATCATATATTAGTCAACTACTCTTTGTTTCACAATTTTTGGATGAAAGATGCATAAACACACGCCCGTTACATCGTCAATAGGGGCTATAGAAAAGTTGTGCAAGGCACCGTTAATTTGTAATATCGTTACACTGCGTGACAGTTGGGCCGGGGCGTGTCACCCTTGGTGTTAAGTAAAGCAAAGTTTTGTAAAGTTCGTTTTATGGGGTACTTTAACCTTTAAATTGAGGAACAAACAATTAAGTCTGTGAATCAAATTTGGAGTTTGGGTAAGTATAATGTAATTATTGGGGGTGCATTTAAGATGCGTTTTGAAGGGGAGGAGATTTTTAAAAATTGTAATCATTGCGTTACGGACGGACCCATACCGAAGAAGCGGAGGGATGTGGAATTGAATGAACCGGAGATGAATCTACATCTGGTCGGCCGCAACTATTGGCAGACGCTGCCTATTTCCAGTACTTACTTCATTAGTGTATGGGAGCGTCTGTCTGACTGTCCGGCTGAGTAAACAAGACTCATCTTCGGACACACTCGCCAGCACAGAGACGTGCGTTTTTTTTTCTTGGCGACACTCTCAAGAGGGGAACTGATGGCCGTTTTCCACAAGGGTTTTGGAGCGGACCCCTCACGAACGGCGCTTAAGCCTCCTCCCCCTGTCCCACCGATGGACCAATCAGAAAGCGAATCGGGTCCTCGATGCAAATTGCATTCGGCGTGTAAACGATCGCTCTGCCTGGGATATGTCTAATGGTCCCCCCACTTCACCCCACCCCCACTCAATCGCACCTGCGCTGGGTCCTCCCAAGCGATGATGTCAGCCGCGGCGCGTTCACGTTCTAAAACGAACAGAACTACTTTTACAAAAGATCTCTGTTGCTCTTTTTTTCTGCATCGCGAGTGCCGCGGCATCCAGCCAACGTCACTGCTCACGCCAAAAGAGGAAAAATATTCTTTTTCTTTTTTTTTTTTTTTCGCGATTAGATGAAATGATGCGGCGAAATTATGTTCTTCGCTGGTTGTTGATATGGGTGAAGCGTTATTTGACATCTTCCTTTTCTGCGCGTATTTTTGAACATGACTCACGGATTAATCAACATCTTAATCAAATTGGATCTTTGTTTTTTAATTGTTTTTTGAGAAAATGAATCATTCTTAACGTAGTTTTCATGATTATAAATTGTATTATGTGGTGGTTTACATGGATATCGAGTGAATTTCCTGAGTCAAATCAATCAATGAATAACCACTTACACATATTACGTATTTACTAAACCGCACTCGAGAATTTTACGGTGAAATAAATTGAGATGTAAAATATAAAATAGAGAGTTTCGTGTTTATCTTTTATTATTATTATTCGGATTTCAGGGCTCGCCAATTATTTCATTTTATCAATAAATTAACTAATACCTTTTCTTCTTACTAAGTACTTCCCAAATTTCAAATTCTTCTGCGTAATCGTTCACATAGTATGCAAACGCTTTGAATTGGACTTGAAAGAAGGAGGCGACAAGAAAACCCCTCTCGTTCCAGGCCTTGTACGTCGTGGGCACGCTACTGTCCGCAGTATCCTTAATTATAGAACGTACATACCAAATCCCTACTGGAAATTACTCTATGAAGGACTGTTGTACACGGGTCTTTGCTGTCTCTACTCGAATTCGCGTTTCTTTGCTTTGAGAAAATATGACCATGAACGGACACGCACTGTAGTCGCATTAAATTACTGTGTTTAGGGGTTGGTAATATTTAGAGTTATCGATACTAGGAACAGTGAGAGGTGGAAAAAAGGAAGGAGGGTTCGCTTTTCTGTAGTCACAGCTTTATAAAGTGGGACATTCACGTAAAAACGACTAATTTTCTGGCCCTGCCGGGAATTGAACCCGGAATGATTTACTTGGATCGCTAGCCCCCTTTCTAAACGCAAATATTGCTTTTATTTTTTCAGAATCCGGCTGCTATTACAACTTCCAACACTACGAAGAAGGCGACCGGATCATCACCAACGAGCCCTGCCTCAACTGCACGTGTCACAACCGAATGCTCATGTGCTACCTGAGGGTGTGTCCCTTCACCAAGGCGATCGGACAGGACTGCACCATCGAGAAGAAACCCGAGCAATGCTGTCCCGTCATCACTTGTCCCGAAGGTGAGAAGTGTTTCCTCGTTTCCTCGTCTGTCCAAGTACGATCTCGTACGCGGTTCAATTAATTTTCAATTACGTTTTCGAGCCTTGACTTCGGGTCTGGCGAGCGATCACGATTCCACCATTTGCGTAATGGATCGCGATATTCTTACAAAGTGCTCTTACAGAACCGTTTCAAATAAACAATTACATAATACGCTTTTTACACTTTAAAAGAGCGAAATCCTCGAATCGACTTTTTAAATATTAATTTATTAATCTGCGAGTGAACAAAGCTCGGTGGGAGATAGAAAAGAAGACATGATAAAAGTATACATAATACAATAATAAGAAGTTAAATAACAAATAATCATCAGACGCACACAGGGTATAAAATGGTTAGATAATTAGTACACAAGGTAGCAACGAGAAAGAAGTTACATTTAAGAAATAGTTTATCTAAATCAGGCCCATATGTGTGCACATTCACGTACGAACACAATCACATTAATCGCATATGACACAAGCATTTAATGTAATAATTGATTTAAAAATTACAGACATTAAAAGTTCTTTTTCTTTCAAAATGTAATCACTTTCCTTACATTAATTGCTATACGAATTCTTTAACGTTTAAAATACTTGTATTAGTAATTAAGAAGTCAGATTATGATAGAATGGTGATTTGATGCTTTCTTCAATAGAGAAAAAAGCAGAACTGACAAAAATGTTTCTGATGACAGTCTGGTAAATAGAGTTTTAATATAAGAATAAAATGTTGTAATCGTGATTGAAGGTGACATGACCAAGAGGGACATGAATCATAAAATAATGTGAAGTGCAAAAGAATATTACATACTACATAATAATGTCAGGATGTGAAAAATATATAATAAACATTAAATATATCCAATAGTAAAGAAAAATCTCGCAAAACATTCGTAAATTGTATTGTTTCATTTAAATGCATTTTTGTATTAAGTAATCCTTTATATTAAAACATGTTTTATGACTTCGTGAAATCATATTTAGTGCCAAAATTTTAATCTTCTAGATACCCAATTTCTAAGAAACTCATGTAAATATCATAAATCGTATATTCATAATTATAATATTTTAGAACCTCTTTGCATTCATGTTAAATTTAAAAACGAAAGGATAAACAAAACTATATTTCAAATTATGTTTTTCAAATAATATTTTGAAAAACGTTTGCGTCTTTCCTAATGGAAGAAAGCTTCCCATTGATTTAACTACTCCACGACACAATGCTACTAATTCTTGGCAATGTTACTTTCATTCAGTTGTATCAGTCGAACGCTGCTCTGTAGATTCCTTGGCGGCGCCTGTGACCATGTAAACACGCAACCCGCCGAGCGTATCAACAGCGGCGGCGGAGGAGCGTAACAAATTGACGTGCGATTCGTTCTCGTACTACATTTACGCGTAGAAAGTTTTGAATTAAAATACATATTTTTTAATCAAAATTTTATGATACTCTGATTTAAAGAATATGATAATCTCTATTCTTATTAGGGCTCTAATTACCCCGATGTTGGCGAGCCCTAAAATTACCCAAAACAAAAATATTATGGAACACCTCTTGTGCCACCGAACATTGGTTTCTCCATCGCATAAAATATTCAGACTCGCGCCAGTAGTTACGTAAGTTTTTACTTATCGGGCTTTGAATGTCTTATACTTTTACGTGGAATCCCGACCTCTTATAAACTTCCATTTCTCTTTCCTCGAGTTCTATACCCTTCCCGGTTATGCAGAAAAAGAATATTGCTTTCCTGATTTAGGCGTTTTAATGTATATGATGATGACGATTTTGTTTTAATAGCCATTTATATTTGATCTTCATAATATGTGAATTTATTAGCAGTATTACTAAAATTAAATGTTAAATCCGCCTCTGCCTTAGGGCCCTTGATCGGAATTGATGGGATGGTCCCTTGCTTGCTTCCGGAGAGTAAATTAATTTATTGTCCTCCACGTGGTCATACGCNAAAGTTTATTTATTATTTTTTTATTTATTTGTTTAAGTAATACATAAAGTAGTTTATACGTAACGTCGCCAACTTGTGACGTTCCATGACTTTTTCTGTGTATTAATTTTATTTTTATTTTCTCATCTCTTTCCATCTATATTTCCCTTAGTTCTCTGTCATCTTGTTCTTCTTTTGGTGTGTGTGTATTTGGTGCATCTTCCTTCCTCATTCTCGTCGAATAACGCGCTCTTTCGACACCATCTCATTCGCATTCCCGCGAGATGTGCAATATATATATATATATATATATAC
>NNCF01129439.1:423578-456261 GCA_002313205.1 Laupala kohalensis
TTTTTTATTGAACTCATTTTTACTTTAATATTAACATCCGTTATATGATCCAGAAGAAGAAGAAATAATTTTAGGCTTACGATTTTTTGATATACAAATACCATTTGTGTGATTTGTGCATTTTTGTAAACATATTTTTTTAGTATATACTTTCTTTTAATATCATATTCAATTGTTCTGTTTTCGTATTTCTTAATATAATTTGTTTCATCTGAGGACAACTCAAGTCTAGAGTCAAATCGTTCTGTTCTAAAAAAAAGCACAAAATATATAGTATTCTTCCATAACAAGGTCGTAAGTGTTAAGTTGTTTATTTATCTTGGTTATTTTTTACGTTGTTCTCTGAAGAGCGCGTTTCTTTCGATGGTGTAGTGGTAGCGTCTTCGCTGAGCGGTAGAGCGTGGGTTCAAACCCTGTTCGACCGAACTAGCTGAGGTTTTCAGCTGGGGATTCCCTCACCCGCTCCAGACCAACGTCGGTCCGGTACCATACGTTCCTCGACAATACATCATCTCTCCTTCCCAATTCCCTCTTCCGATTCATTGTTAGGTGGAAGAGCAGACCTCGCCAAAAGGCATAAAATAAAATAAAAAATAATTAATGAATTTCGTTGCGCAGATTATCAAGAGAAGCCGACTACTGCCCCTACGACTCCGCGGCCGACTCCTGGACTCATCCTCGCCACGACGCCCGGTCCCCTGGATTGCGCCTACGGCTCTGACGTGTACTCCGACGGAGAAAAATTGCCCGAGACGAACCCTTGCGAATTCTGCTATTGCATGAAGGGAGACATCGTGTGCGCCGTGCAAGAGTGCGGAGCGCCCCTGGCGACGGAAGGACGAAACTGCACCGCGCTGCCCCCGCAACCCGGCTCTTGCTGTCCGCAGCAGTACCTTTGCGGTGAGGATATTATCTTTATCTTTGTTTGGTTACGCGAGTCTTGATGATGTGGGGGTCATTCAATGTTCGGGTGTATGATTCTCCTCGTTAAATATTTTTTTAAATTTTAGTATTTGTAAATGGGAATTATAGCGTGCTATTGAAGGTGTACATGGTTGGGTGATACGGGCTATTGTTAGTAGGTGGGCCGATTAGCTGGGTTTAACCAACAACTTGGTCCATGCGGATATGTTAGTAGGAGTAGTTTGATTCTAGGTGCAGTAGGGGATGGATAGAAGGAGGAGGGTTCCCTTTTGAGTAGTCACAATATATGAACTGTGACATTAATGTGAAAAGTTACAAAAGATGTATGATTGTGAAAAGCTCCTCGAGTCTTGATGATGTGGGAGTCCACGTCTGAGTGTTTGGTTCTCCCCCCACGTCAAACGAATAACCAGACCCATGGTCAGACATTTTTTTCTCTTCACATCTTTTTGGACGGGGGGACAATAATCCACGTTAACTTCAAAAAGTTAGTTGCCCTTATATTTAAGATTGCTTAATCGTTTATTTTACGTTTTTCATTAGAAAATTAGAAATTTTTTCATTAAAAAATTGACAATTTCGGGTAGGGGGGAAGTGAGATCAGTCCCCCTCATTTACCCATTTCGTCCGCGTGTCTGCGACCAACGATCCGGTCATCATGACGTGTCAGGACGGAGTGAAATCTCTGTCACATCCGGGGACTCTCCAAGAAAACCTTCTCACACTAGAATAACCATTTTGCTGTTTCTTCTCATAAAAAGACGAAGACAGATTAATGACAATATTATGACTATGATGTTTTATTATACGTTCTTAAGGAAGAAGACGTGGAGATTCATAAGCTTTGGGAGTGCCATGTCGCAGATTTGTGGTTTGCAAAAGAACTTTATGTGTGTCCCACGATGCGTATCCCAGAAATAATGAATTTTTCACCGCTATTATCTTCCTTTTCATACGGAGTGTATACAAGTCTTCTAGGTGTCGCTAAACTGATACATGTACTACTATACTATTACACATATGTGTACAGATTTTATTAGTTCCCGGGGGGAATGTTGGTACACGTAAGAAGAGAAAACATGCAATGAAATACGATTTTGTTGTTCAGGTGATCGCTGATCAATCTTACACAAATGGATTGAAAGATCCTGAGGTTAGAGAGAACAAAAGTTATATATATATTTACCTCTTCAAAAACTGAAATGTACCCACAATCCTCAAGTAGGGAAAGTTCCTTTATGTTTGAACAAAATGTGCTTAATCCCCTTCATTGATAGTAACTTATAAAACTATTAGTCTAAGTGGAATACAAAATAAAAACTACGATTTGTCATTTCAGAATCTGAGATAGTTCAAGAGAATAACCTATCATCACGCCAGAATCGCAAACACGGTCACATCTATGGTAAAACTTATATTGTATTCAGCTGCTTGAGAGCTTGTCTTGTATTTCGCTTTCCATCATGTCATATTTTCCAGTTGAATGCTTCAAAGCTGTTTCCGAATAACTTTAAAAAGTACATTTATTCTAAATACCTTAAAATGAGCTAAAATACCAGAATTAACAAACATTATAGCCTTTATCGCTAATTGAAGAATGCAATGCAACCGTTGCTAAATATTCTTTTATCTATAAGTTGTGTATGTACAAATTCATTTAAAGCAAAAATTTAAAGCAATTGTTTAAATATTCAGATAAAAACTATTATTTTGCAAGTAACAAGATTCGTTTATATTATTTTACATAAAAAGTGCATGCACATTAAATATCTATCTTTGATAAATATTCTTGTAACACATTTCCATAAACTTATACAAATACTGAGAATAAACTAATGAACATGTCAATTAAAATGTTCGTGCATCCAGTCGATCAATGCTGATATTGATTAGTGTATTTTTTTTCTTCTAAATATTGGATTTGAATTAAGTTCAAACAAGAAGAGACTATTTTTCATTATGTAGGGAACTTTTGAGAAATCATATTCCACATAATTATTTCTTTGCACGAACGGTGTATACTAACCACGAGATTATCTTATTAAAGATGTATGCTTTCCTACAGATAATGGAACATTACCAATGGATGTGATGAACCAACAAAAGCCATCAGGTGCACAAGACAGCAACGTCTCGACGTCCACCGCTGCTCCCAGTGATGATGTCCCATCCGCCTCTCCAACCCCCGCCCCCTCACACCCCTCGACGTCAGCCACCCCCGTGGAACCATCAGTGGACGACAACGAAGTGGACTCTCCAGGAGCCGCAGCTGTTGAAGCGGAAGATGACGAACAGCAGAAGGAACCCTCGACCCACCCTCAACAACCCGAAGCTTCGAAACCGATCGATGATACTGTAGACGAATCCAGTTCTTCCCAGACGACTCACGAACATGAATCGAAACCAGCAGAAGAACACAACCAAGTGGAGTCGGACTCGGGATCTGTTGATGAGCAACAGGCAACCACTTCCCAACCGGAGATTGAACCCGTGGAAGCCGATACATCTCATCCCGACATTCACGTGGAAGAGAGTACCGATGCTCCATTGGAGAAACCGGAGTCTGATGATCATGTCAAGCCAGAAGCTGCTGTCACACCGATAGGAGAGATCCAGCCCACGGAACAGCCAACCGTCATCTCTCAAGACACTCCTTCGGAGGCGGGGGAATCCGAACAAGCGAAACCGAGTGAAGATACAACTCTTCTGCCAGGATTTCCTTCAAACGAAGCTGTCGAATCCGAGACCGGAGCTCCGGAGGAGCCTATTAGTGTAACCACCATTGCTCCAGAACAGTCATTCGAAGAACATCACACTCCCGCAATAATTTCTCAAGATGAAGAGCAAGCTCAGATCACCGAACGTCCATCTGCGGGAGAGGAGCAAACTCAAGAGCAACAGACGTCTCTTCCTTCGATTGAACCTGTCGTCAACGAAGGCGAGGAACAGTCTCCTCTAGTTCCTACGGAAGGAAGTGCTGAGAAGGAGACAGACGTTCCTACTACAATCTCACCTCACGTATCTTCATCAAAGCCTGCAGATGATGTCCCTGAATCACCTGCCGAAACAACATTAGCTCCTGAAATTGATCACTCGCTAGGTCCTGTATCACCCCCTGAAGCCGTGGAGAGTGAAGAGCAACCGGGAACAGCTGCCCCGGAGCATCATACACATTCACCAATCGAGTCGGATTACGCGACTGAACAATCTTCTGCTGATATTACTACGGTTTCTGAGGAAGAAAAGGTACCTGACTCATCGGAAGCGAGCATTCCCAGCATTCCTGACCAATCACAAGAACATGTTACTAGCTCTTCTCACGATACTCAAGAACATATAACTAGTTCTTCTCACGATACTCAAGAACATATAACTAGTTCTTCTCACGATACTCAAGAACATGTTAGTAGCTCTTCTGAGCAATCACAGGAACATGGTTCTAGTTCTTCCGACGAATCATCAGAACATGTTACAAGCTCTTCTGGGCAATCCCAGGAACATGGTTCTAGTTCTTCCGACGAGTCACAAGAACATGTTACAGGCTCTTCTGACCAATCACAAGAACATGTTACAGACTCTTCTGACCAATCACAAGAACATGTTACAGGCTCTTCTGACCAATCACAAGAACATGTTACAGGTTCTTCTGACCAATCACAAGAACATGTTACAGGTTCTTCTGACCAATCACAAGAACATGGTACTAGTTCTTACGACGAATCACAAGAACATGCTACTAGCTCTCCTGACCAATCAGGACAGCATGGACCACACACTCCCGATCAATCACAAGAACATGAATCAAGCTCTTCAAACGAATCTCAAGGACACATTCCTCTTCCTGGTGATAGTGAAAGTTCAGGAGAACCAGAGGCATCGATAGTCTCTGAAAGTGATCATTCTTCTGAGCATCCTTCCTTTGAGACAACGGCCCTCCCTATCGAAAATGATGAGACTACATCCTCTCACGTCCATGAGCAATTGCCTGTTGAAGCGGAGACATCAAAACCAGCAGAGGATTCTGAGCATCCTTCCTTTGAGACAACTGCCCTCCCTATCGAAAATGATGAGACTACATCCTCTCAGGACCATGAGCAGCTGCCTATTGAAGCGGAGACTTCAATACCTGCAGAAGATTCTGAACATCCTTCCTTTGAGACAACTGCCCTCCCTATCGAAAATGATGAGATTACATCCTCACCCGACCATGAGCAGTTGCCTGTTGAAGCGGAGACTTCAAAACCTGCAGAAGATTCTGAGCATCCTTCCTTTGAGACAACTGCCCTCCCTATCGAAAATGATGAGACTACATCATCTCAGGACCATGAGCAACTGCCTGTTGAAGCGGAGACTTCAAAACCAACAGAAGATTCTGTACCTCCGGTTCTCCCTTCTCTCGACGATGAAATTAGTTCCGAAGTACCCCAGAAACCCGAAGAATCAAACACAATTATTCCTGAATCCGGTTCAGAATCTCAAGAACAAGAATCTCCGATTTCTAAACCTGATGTTCAACCCGTGGAGGCGGAAACATCTCTGCCTGAAGTACATGTTGAAGAGAGTACCGATGCTCCTCTTCAGAAGCCCGAATCCGATGATCATGTGAAACCTGAAGCTGTTCCACCCGTGGAGATCACGACAGAACACGTGAGTGCTGAACCAGCTGTCACATCACAATTTGAACCTTCGGAAGCTGACAAACCATCGGAAGTGGAACATGTGAAGCCTGAAGAACCGCCTTACACGACTGCCCAACCTGGTTCATTTAATACTGAAGCTGCAGAAGTTGCTTCAGACTTTCCTATTATATCCACTCTTGCTCCTGAACAACCATCAAGTTCCGACGAAGATTCAACGATAGGGAGTGCAATATCTCAAGGAGAGGATCAGCCTCAACAAACAGAACATCCATCTGCTGGACAGGTATCTTCTGAAGAGACTGGGGAACAAGAGACAATTCGTCCTCCGGTGGAAGCCGTAGTCAATGAAATCGAACAACACTTTCAGTTTTCTACAGATGAAAATGGTGAGATCCTTACCACATCCTCACCACACATCTCCTCAAAGCCTGCGGACGATGTTCCAGAAATTTCTATGGAAACAACCCTGTCTCCGGAAACCGACCAATCAGTAGGAGCTACCTCATCTCCCGAAGGTGTTGAGAGTGAAGGTGACGAAGTTGGTACTTCGGCCCCGGAACATCTCACACATGCACCTATCGAATCAGATCATGTGACGGAACCTGCAGCCGAGATAACAACGGTGTCAGAACAACACGAAGATAAGATTCCGAGTCTTCCGGAAGAGAACATCCCTGGTATTCCAGCTCAAACAGAAGGAAGCGTTCCAAGCTCTGAAGAAGAACAAGAAGGTTCAGGAGATTATTCGGAAGCCACGACTGTGGGAGCAATTCATCCTGTAGATCAAACTGGTCCTCAACAACCGGAGGCAGTAGAAACTGCTTCAGAACCGTCACAGCAGGAAGATATTCCCACGGAAGCTGAAATTTCCCACCCTGTTGAGCATCCCTCTCCAACAACGATACCCTCGATCGACTACGAATCAACCGGAAGTGAAGGCATCCACAAGCCAGATGATGCACAGGAGCCTGTTACTGACTCTGCCCACGATGAATACTCTACTCCTTCGATTACCTCTGGAATTCCGGAAGGTGAAGCTGACACGGTTCCTGTAGATGACGCTGTAACGGACGCATCACTTCCCGAAGAAAGTGGTTCAACTTCTGCGAGTGAGATCCCACAAGCCCCTGAACAAGCAGTGGTCTCCGAGGATGAACAGAGTATACATCCCGTGGAACCAGAAACCGAGAAACCGATCATGACCGTAGAAGCTGTCGAGGCCGATACTCCAGTAGCTCCACAAGAACCTGAGACCACGGATGCTCCAATTGAGGAATCCACGTCTATTGGAGCTGAAGCTGGAGCTGAAGTAAAGCCAACGGAGAGACCATCTTCAGGCTCTGATGACCAAATCCTAATTCCTGCAACAGATGCTCCGTCTCGTCCAATTGAATCCGATGTTCCGGAGAGTGCTCAATCATCGACTGAAATAAGTCAAGAAGGTGACGGCATCGCATCAACGAGTGCACCGGTCCAACAAGCTGTTGAACACGATACCGATGAAGGCATTCATCCCACGGAAGCCCCATCTCAACCGGAATCCTCTTCACCCGCAGAAGGTTCCACCGAATCGTCAATGAAGGTGACTGAAAAAATCGATGAAGAGGCTTCTTCAGAAATGATCACTGGAGGAATCGCTGGAGCTACAGAAGCCTCTATTCCAGGACCTGTTGGCATCGCTCCTACTGACGTAGAACCCCCTCAGGGCATCATTCCTGGTGAAGGTATGTCTTGAGATCAAATACTTTCATATTGACTATGTGTATTCTATCATATTAATATAGTATTATTTGAAACGACTTTTGAGTAGCCTATTTTTCATTCAACATCTCACATTTTGACATTCAATATCTCATTATGAGGTAAATGTTCATCTATGAATAAATAGATGGCGATCATTGATAGATTGAGTTAATTCCACTATATTAGATCAGGAACCAAAATTACTTCAAACGTATTATTTCTGGAAAAGTTTCGTGTTAAATAAACAACCAACTCATTAAATTTACAAACAGATTATCAAAAATGTGTAGTTCATTATTTTAACTAGTCTTTGGTGATGGTTTTATTCCTGTATTTATTATCTTTTCCATAAATTGTTTTATGTATCTGCAGTTCCCTTGTTATTAATTTTTTGTTCGCAAGGTCATTCATTTATTTATATCTGTTATATGTGATGATGACAGAATTTGACTGTCGAAACGTTTTTGAATTAAAAATATTTAACTTTTTAAAAATAATTTCAAATATTATCATAGATTTTAACTCTTGTATTTTACAACAAATTTACATGTCTTGCTTTTCCTTTAGGTAACTGCTTAGTAGAGGGACAGACGTATCAGAATAATTCAGTTATCCCTCCTATGAACCCATGTGTTCTGAGCTGCCGCTGTGTGAGCAGTATTGTGCACTGTGTCAAAGTATCGTGTTCACCACCCCCTCCTGGACACAACTGTATTCCAGTCAAGGATAAAAGCGATTCGTGCTGTGAGACCTACCTTTGTGGTATGTTCATGTATTTACACAACTATTCTCGAGATTAATTTTTTTTACTTTATAACATTTATTCATAACATTAAATTTCTTTCCAGATGGTAATTCAACTCCTTCTCTAGAGTCAGACAACCATATGGGAGTGACAACTCCAGAAGATGGAAAATTGCCACAATCTTCAACATATCCGTCTGTTGATGAACACCCATCCATTGTTGAATCCGATGAATTTGTTCCGGAAGCTGTAGAGGCGGAAAAGCCCGATGATAGTGGCGCATCCGAAAGCACAGGAGAATCTCAAGATACTGAAGATAGTGAAAAACCTTATCCCGACGAACACGTGCCGGAACATGGTGGAAGCACAGAACCTATCGAACATCCATCACAACCGGAAACTCCCATTTCGGAAGGAGATAATATATCGCAGCACCCGGAAGAGCATCCGTCTCTAGAAAACGAGGTATCATCCACTGATATTCCCAGCGTTCCTCACCAACCCAGCGAGGAAGATGAAGCACAAAAGCCGGTTTACCCGTCCGCCGAAGATGTATTTATTACAACTTCACAACCAAGTGCGCATTTGCCCGAAACGGAATCTCCTGTAGAAGCTCATCCACCAGTCACTGCTAGTCCGGTGGCACCAGTTGAAGAAATAGTCCCCACCGAACAACCGGAGGTACCAGAATCTACAGAAATTGTTCAACAATCTACGGATCTTCCTGTACAACCCGTTGAAGAGGAAACTTCTGGCGTTGTTCAGCCCCAAGAGCCAGATCAGTCTCACGGTACAGAACAGTCAGTATCACAAGAGTTTCCGGTGGAACCCGTAGAAGCAGAACAGCCTCTTCAGCCAGATCATGAACACGAGACTCCAATAGAACACACGCCTGATGAGTCTCATACTACTTTATCTCCAGTCGATGAAATTGAGGAACCTGTGACTGGCGTGTCAGAAGTCAGTGCAGATGTGTCTCATCCTGACCAAACAACTCATAAACCTCCACACGAGATCCCGGCACAAGGACCATCGGAAGAACTTCCTGAAACGACTGAATCCGCGGCCGCTGAAGAAGATCAAACTTCGCAGCACCCATCTCAAGAGCATATCAAGCCCTCAGAAGATGAAATATCTTTGCCTGGTCCAGCTGAAGCTTCTGAAGATGAATCTGGATCTGAGTTGGCACCGACGGAGCAAGGCGTTGAACAAGATCTGACTGAGAAACCGGAGGTCGAGCAAAGTCAGACATCAGAGTCAGGTTCTCCAGAAGGGGAACATCCAGAAGAGGAACATCCTGAACAGTCTCCCACAGAGGGTGGCCCCATTGCAGAGTCATCAGCCACTGATAAACCTCTACCCGAGGGACAGCAACCGGTGATAATTGCTTCAGATGAACTGACAACTCTGGCTCCTGAAAGTCAGAAGCCCGCAGAGGAAGAAATAGTTTCTCAACCAAACCCTGTGGAAGCTGACACCTCTGTAGAGGAGAAGCCGTCATTGCCAGGTCAAATCGAAGCCAGCGAAGCCGATGTTCCCGAATCGACTGAAAAATTCCCCGCGGAAATCCCAGCAGAACCTTCGCACGAATCTTCGCAGCCAACGTTAACCCCTGAACATGTTCCAATTACCACCTCCGTTCCTGATGTGACGATAGCTGTGGAGCACGGCGAAGGACCTCCTTTGGAAGGGGATAGTATGACGCTCGAGGAGGAAAGTAAACCGAGCTCGGAGAAGCCAGTGCAATTGCCAGTAGAGAGCGATTCCGTTACGGAACACGAATCAGAAGATTCTGCGCCCTCTGTCACTTTACCTTCCGCTGAAGTGCCCCCTCCGTCAAATGAGCAAAGTTCTGAAGTCGAGCAACTGCAAACTCAAAAACCCGCTGAAGACGTTCCGGAATCGACGGAGCAGTCTCCTTCAGGAGTCGCTCAGGACAGTCAAACGGAGATTCAGCAAGAAGTTGAATCGGGGACTCATGTGCCTTCTGGTCAGGAGGTTGAGGCTTCGGAAGAGGAGAAGCCCGCAACAGAGAGCGCTGTCCCCGACAGTGCTGACACAGAAAGTTCTCTTATCACCCACGAAACTCAGAAACCCATTGACGTGCAACCAATTGAGGCCGACTCTTCTAGTACTGACGTACCTCAGGAAGGTGAGCATCCACTCCCAGAAATAACTACCATTCCAGAGGATGTCACTGCTCCACCCGCTCATGAAGAAACCTCGCATATTATCTCGGCTGATGAAGAGATCTTACCTACAACACAACACCCCGAAAGTGGAACCGCTCCATCCTCTAGCATTCCTCATGGAGATGTCGCTTCTGAGGATGTGATAACTGAGAGTGGAACTCCTCTGCCTTCCCTGCCATCGGAAGCTGAAGATTCAGATGTCGAAGGTCAAAAGCCGGAAGAGCCCTCTTCCGGTTCATCTGATATAACTACCCTACCATCAGCATTGCCGTCAGAAACGGAGGAAGAAAAGCCAGAGGAACCTTCGATTCCGTCAGATGCTTTGACCACCCCACCAGCACTACCATCAGAAGCTGAAACGTCAGACATTGAGGATCAGAAGCCAGAGGAACCTTCTTCCGGTGCATCTGAAGACATAACTACATCTCCTCCAGCTCTGCCTTCTGAAGCAGTGACTTCAGAAGATGAGGAGCAAAAGCCGGAGGCGCCTTCTGCTGGTTCGTTTGACTCAACCACACTTCCTTCTGCATTACCCTCAGAAGATGAAACTTCAGATGATCACAAGCCCGGTGAACCATCTATTTCCTCTGATGCTGAATCTACTCCGTTGCCTGCATTACCTTCGGAAGTCGAAGAGCAAAAACCAGAAGAACCTTCTTCAGGACTAGACGTCACCACTTCTGCACCAAGTCTTCCTGCTGAAACTGCAGCACCAGAAGTTGAGGGGCAGAAACCAGAAGAACCATCTTCTGTTTCGTTTGACTCGGTGACTCCAATTGCTCAACAACCTCAAGACGATATCATAACCACAGAATCCGGAGTGGAGACACAGACTGATGGCATATCAAGCCAAACACCTGGCTCCGTTGAACCATCAGTGGTAGGAGAAGAAGAACAAAACATCCATCAGAAACCAGAGGAACAGGAACAAGTTACTTCTGGAGGAGTAATTCCAGATGATGAAACTGCTCATGGCACACAGGCTCCAAGTGAAGAACTGCCATTAGAAGAACATGGAGAATCGGGATCAGTTGAGTCGACTTCTCAAGATTCAACAGGAATTGAATCAAGTCCTATAGAACCAGTGTTGGCTGAAACAGATTCTGAATCTGGGAAACCTGCGGAAGATCAAACAGAGGTGCAGTTACCTGGTGCTCCTGGAGCAGATTTAGAACATGATCCATCATCTGGTGCGACAGAATCTCCTGCGGTTGTTGAACATGCCACGATTCCTGGTGAGGGACTAGAAGACTCTTCCAAGAAACCATCACCTTCCCATCCAGTTCCAGATGTGCCGGACTCCAGTAGTCCCACTTCAGTTGATCAGAAACCTCACCTCCCCCCTCATCCAGGTCCAGATTATGAAAATTTCAATCCAGATGATGGTTGGGGTTATCCTCCTACTTCAGATGAAGATTGGTCTGAGGGCAGCTTTGGACCTGGCACTTGCCGATATGGAGGAAAACTTTATGTGTCTGCTCAACAAATCCCACGTGATGATCCATGTGATTTTTGTTTCTGTTTCCGAAGTGATATAATTTGTCTACGACAGAGTTGCCCACCTCCTATCCCCGATTGTCATCAAGAACCCATCGATGGCTTCTGCTGTCCACGGTACCAGTGTGAAGTTTCTACTGCCACTATGGTCAATGTGTCTACAACGACCACAACCACAACTACAACACTGCCACCTCACTTTTTATCTCATGCCTACAATGGTTCTGCGGTGAAAGATGGATGTATGGTAGATGGAAAGACTTTCAAAGTTGGTGAAAAAATAACAGCCAAGTCCACTCCATGCCTTGAGTGCTTGTAAGTAAACAATTTTTTTAATTTTATATATTTAATTTTAAGTTTGCTTATTATAATAAATTTCTTTTGTCTTCCTTCTATTACCTTTTTCTTTGTTGTTACTGAAAAATTATTATTTTCTCAAATTTTCTCTATATTATTGAGGGACTGGGAATTCTTATTCTATGCAGCATCAAGCATTCATTCTTTGCTGGTGTGAACTAATTTTCTATGTAATTGTGCCCTAAAAATTATATTATGTCACCTATTCTTGTCCTCAAAAGAATGTATTGTTTACTCTTTTCAAGTCAGAACATACCTTTGCTTCTTCTTATAAGCAAATGTATTTGACATGTGTAGTTCTTCTATAATTTTGACTGAGAGGTACAATTCCCCACTCGTTGGCTTCTATTGGCAATTTTTTTTCAAACAGTTTTTACAAAAACTACACAGTAATTAAAGTATCTATATACACTTTTATTATGAATGGTATATTCGATGAATCATTTTACAGCATTCATTAAAATTAAAATGTACATATTTCTGAATTGAGAAAATATTTCATCAGTTTCCCACTTTGGAATATTTCAAAACTTGTTCAGTAACCACCCTCCCAATACCTATTCCTGTGTTACTTTATATTTATATCATTTTTTATAAAACCTCGTTGATTTAAACATATTTGCCATAGAATATTTTTTCAGAATAATCTAGATAATAAAATTAATGACCTTTTATAGCCAGTATTAGTGAAATTAGCTAGATTTAAAATTAATTACCTAGATAGTAAAATTAATGACCCTTTATGGGGAGCCCTAAAGCCCCAGTAATTTTTTAAAATGCTTCTTAATCTATGTACTTTATCTCCGTCATTCTTCATTTGTAGGTGTGGAAGAACTGGAGAAATGAACTGTAATCCAAAGGACTGTCAACCTGAACCTATGTTAAGGAAAATGATTATGGCAGCTGCTAGCAGAAGGAGATGAAGCTAATTTTCACATGTTGAAGATGATCAGTATCTCAAGTGCTCAATGGTGGACACTTCCCATAGGTGGGGAGCCGATATGTGTCGAGACACTGGAAGAACAGTATTGTTCCGACTATTCAAAATCGTGCCAAAATGACAGGACAGAAACAGATCAAGAACGCAGAACGAAACTTGTCATGATTGTGCCTTCCTCCAATCTCCAACCTCCAGCCCTAGTCTACTTCCTAATCATTCACTACTCTGCTTCTGGCACTGACTAACAGTGGTCAGAGAATATAAGACTCAAAACTACCGTATTCCTCGTTTAAATTATTATGTCGATATTCTTAATAATACATGATTAGACTGATATTACTTTATACATTTTATAAGAATTTTGAGAAATGTACATCTAATCTTTTTTGAAATTGTACTTTCTAGAAATAAGGTATTTTACCGATGATTGGTAAAAGAATCCAAATATTGGGTTGCTGGAACATCAGAAGAATTTGGCACGTCATGTTTTATATCTTTTTTAAAAATATTGATATATATATATTTCACACCTACTGCATTTGAGAGTGGGGCAAAATTATGAATAAAAGGTTGTTACGTGTTTCTATTACTCATCCTTATTATTTATGAGTGTGAAGAGAGAAAAGTGACATGAGTATCATAATAAATTATATCCTTTTGCCATCTCTCATCTTGTTGTAAGTGGATGTTCCTAATTTGTTTGACTGGTAGAAATGCATAGTATTGGCTATCCTATCTTTTTATTTTATTTTGATTTCCCCTATGCATTGTTGATCAGTGATAATATTTCTACCACTTGAACATTTAGGGAAATAATTGTACATTTTTATGTCAATGGTAATATAGATAAAATTCTAGTATTTTTTAGTATTTATATCATATACATATGTAATTATATGACTCTATGGTAACCTCTGTAATCAAATGAGTACACAAAATTGATTGTTTTGATTTTGTAAGAAGGAAACAAATTTATGTTTTCCAATTTTGTACTATAATATCTCATCTTTTTTTATCTCATCTATGTTAAGGACTTGAAGAGAATTTTAGAGTCATTTTTGCAAATAAATTTTTTTATGACATCCGTGAATTTTAATTTCCCGATTCCTCTAAAAATCCTCTCCTTGAAAACAATCATACTCATTTGTTGATTGAATTATATTAATATCATGTGATTGGGAGCTAAAAGAGTTGGTTTATACTGTAAAATTTAATTTTTGTCAGAACATCATTTTATTTCATTTTTATGCTGGTATTTCATATTGGTGCATAGTTTAATTTCAATTTATTGCCAAAATAAGTAGTTAAAAACCACTAAGACCATACAGAGGACAACAAGCTAATTACATTTTCAGACTCGTATTATTATAATTATTACTAAGCTAATCATTCTGTATTTAAGTAATACCTAAGAATTTTTCTCCCAAAAAAATGGTGACTTGCAAATATTTTCACTTGTTTGACCAGATTTTAAGTTTATAATCATGTTTTAATTATATTTTACAGAATTACAGAGCTACAATCTCAATATTTTAATTATAAACCTAACTTATGCATATGAAGTCTAAGCTAAAAAATAAACTCTTATATAAGAGTGTTAATTCTTATTTTTATGACTAAAATAGAAACAGTATAATAGTAGATCTCTTTTCCTCCTAAATCTATTTCATAAACACTAATTTCATCCTAGTCTTTAGAGTAATTCTTGAGAAAGAATTCATCGATATATATATACATATAATAGGACAATGTTATACGTTACTAGAATGAGCGCTAATTCTAAAACGCCAGTAACATGCATTTATAAAAATCAAGATAACGCATTCTATTGGGAAATGTGGAAACAGCAAAAAGATGTCCCAGCATCTGCTTCCAAAATAGATTTGTGGATCTAAATTGAAATCTCAATTGTCTCAAAATGATTTTTGGTGCTTAGCTTAATAATTATACTGTCCAATTATTGCTTGCTTAATGATACAGGATTATAGTGCCAAAATAGAATAATGATGAGAGTTAAGTAAATTATCAATCTATAGCTAGTTAAAAATAAAAGTTAAATAAAGAAATTGTGTGTGTGAGAGAGTTTCATTAATTAAAATTTAAGAAGAAATATAGAATCAATTACAGAGAATTGAGAACTATTACATAAATTAAACAGATTCTTGTTACTTAGCATTTTACGAGTGTGAAAACTCTTCGAAATATTCATGTGTTCATGTGTAAAGTATTTCTAAAATTTCTACTCCTGGAGAAGGGAAAAAATGGAAAAGAAAAAAGGTTTTTTATAAAATTGGCAGCCCTCTATAGCTTACCTCTCTTTACCCCTATTCCTTCTTCCCCTCCCTGCTTTCCACCCAACTCCACAGGTCTGAGCCACTTGGCTATGTGCTACTCTATTCTTCACAACAAAATGGGTATTTGCTTTTAAAAACTTATGTTTTGCACATTTTTAAATTAGTTTTCCTCACAGTGAATGTTAGCATTTTCTATAGCACATGTGACAACCAGTACCGCCAAGAGGGAGTGGTAGTTTGCATAAGGCCCCTAGAAATGGAGACTATAAGGTACCCCCAGTGATTGAGCATTAATAAAATATTTTGAAACCAAATCAATAACTTGATAAGTTATTGATACAAAGTACAACTAAACTGAATTGTTACTTCCAACTCAGAGGAAGAGTCCTCCAAAGAATAAATGGTCTATAAAGAATGGTTGATCAACAAATGTCAGTACTGGTTACATTATAGTACCTGAAGAAACTGTGTAAAAGAGAACTAATTATTATTTAAATATCCTCTTATCCATTTATTTATAGCATCTTAATGTCTACTTTACAAGTTACTGTATATGGTAGTTGCTAGTGATAGAATTTTACTTTCATTATGTGTAAATATATAATAAATGTAAATCTATTTTGTTTAAGTTTAACTTCTCTATTTATTTCCGTAGTTATTAAATTCTTGTAACTTAAGGATAATAGTGTTTGTTAGTGGAATTTTATGGTAATACATCTCAGTAATACACGGTTTCATGGTAATACATAAGATTCACTTATTCAGAGAACTGTCATTAGGAACTGATTTTAGAGGGTTCCAGACATCCCATGAAAAATGTACCAATGTTAACTTCAAAGAATTTGTCAATAAAATGTTTTAAATATTTTTAATTTTTAATGAATTACAAATTAGTAAAAAAGCAATAATTTGAACAGAAGTACTTTCTCTAGAATTTATAACTAACTTATGACAGGGCCTGAGACCCCTGAGATGTCCTCTGGCTACCGCCATTTTTATTCATTTATTTATAAAGAATAAAATGTCAATTTTACCAGCTACTACGCATGATAGTCCAACTAAACATGCACTTAAAAAATTGAAATCTTTTGACCCACTGATTGTGGGGCGATAGAATAGGGTCCAGACCTCTAAATCCCCTTGGTGACTGCGGCTACAACTGAATAACTTTTGTGAGTTATCGTGGTCCGTAGAACACAATGAAGGAATACCTCATCTGAAAATATTAAAAGACTGAATTATATCATAATTCGTGGGACGCGGCGAAACATATTTCACTTGAAATTGGTTTCCTTATGTACACCAAGAGTGCGCTAGTTGAGGAACCTCTTGCTTCTTACCGTCATCCAAAGTGTCAATTCATAAATGGAGGAATCTCAAATTCCTTCTTACAAGGTCAGATATCAGAAAAAAGGACCAGTTGTCGTTATTTTCTTCTTTATTTTTAAGAGGATGTCATCGTACCCTGATCTTTCATTTTGCCATGTTCAAGAGTAGTACTGTGAGGTTAGGTTCTTTCGCGATTTGAGCGAAGTGATTCTCTAACGATTTCTGGACCGGTGTATCGTCACTTGATTAGTAAAGGTTTTGTTTAAAAAAAAGTGCGGAGCATAGCTGAGCAGAATCATTGGTCGCGTTTTATTTATTTTTGTAAAATTCTAATCTATTGGAATTTGATTCAACCTTGTAATACAGGAAGTAGTGTGGAATCTTACATTTGTCGTTAAGACAGTATTTGGTACAACACGTGTGCATACTCGAAGTAAAATTCATTCCTCTTGAGATATTTGTGTTAATTAGGAATCGTTCGTCGAACTTCTTGGTAGTTGAAGCGACTTAGTGGAATGGAAGACAAAACCAAACGTTACGCGAAAATTGAATTTCTTGGTGAAGGTCAGTTTGCTACTGTATACAAGGCTCGTGATGTGACAACGGAGAATGTAGTTGCTGTCAAGAAGATAAAACTGGGAAGTCGTGCAGAAGCCAAAGATGGAATTAATAGAACTGCTCTGAGGGAAGTGAAACTTCTTCAAGAACTCAAGCACCCTAACATTATAAATTTGATGGATGTATTCGGTCACAAGTCTAATGTATCCCTGGTATTTGATTTTATGGACACTGACCTAGAAGTTATTATCAAGGATAACTCAATTGTCTTGACTCCAGCTCACATCAAGGCATATATGCTGATGACACTGCAAGGTTTAGAGTATTTGCATAAAAACTGGATATTACACAGAGACTTAAAGCCAAACAACTTGCTAGTAAATAGTAATGGAGTGCTTAAAATTGGAGATTTTGGTCTTGCAAAATTTTTTGGGTCTCCTAATAGAATCTATACACATCAAGTAGTAACTAGATGGTATAGGGCTCCAGAATTATTATTTGGTGCACGCATTTATGGAATTGGTGTTGACATGTGGGCTGTAGGTTGCATTTTGGCAGAACTACTTTTACGAGTACCATTTTTACCAGGAGAATCAGATTTAGATCAATTAACAAGAATATTCCAGGTGTTAGGTACGCCAACTGAAGAAGTTTGGCCAGGATTGTCTCTCTTGCCAGATTATGTTCAGTTCAGGCCATTTGCTGGAACTCCATTCAAACATATATTTACTGCTGCAAGTGATGATTTATTGGAACTGATTGAACACTTATTGTCATTGTATCCTCTCACGAGATGCTCATGTGAAGAAGCATTGAAAATATCCTATTTCAGTAATAAACCACATCCATCACCAGGAAGTCAGTTACCTCTGCCATCTAATATTCGTCAAGTGGTGGGAGAAGCTAAACCCTCATTGAAAAGAAAATTATTAGATTCAGTGGAAGGAGTTTCACAACCTAAGAGATTAGTTTTTTAGCATTCATGAATTTCTAGACAATTAATTAAATAGGGAATTTTAATTCTTCAGAACATTTTTAAGTTTCAGAAATAGTTGTTATGAATTATTTTAAAGTTTTGTGTTTATTTTATTCCATTTCATGAACTTATTAGGTTGTAATTTAAGAGTGAATCAAAGATTTTATATCAGTTAAACTCGGCAAAGGTTTAGCCATGTAATATTTTATGTTGATGGCCTTTGAAATAAGACAATATTCAAGGTGGGTTTTTGTCACGTAAAATAGAATTTTCTAGTTTTTGTAATGTAGTTTGTGTTACTAATTCTTTCAATTAATACTATTCTTAATTTATTACTGTAAAGCAGTTATTGAATCTTATCTCGTTTTTCATTATTGTTGACGTATGTATTTTTACACATTATTTTGATATTTTATTGATCTCGAAGTGGCATTTTCTCCCTCTCTTTTAATACTGGATATAAATCGAATGAAAATGAATTTTTATCAGTAATTTATGTGTGTTTCTGAATAATAATCCACTTGTTACAGGTCTTAGCTGATTTATCAGCAGGATTGCCAACTGCTGTCTTGTGCCTTGTCCATTGCTCGTCTGTCTACTAATTCTTTAAAATGGCATCAGATGACAGAAATTTTCGTTCTTCATATTATGAAAAAGTTGGATTCAGGAGTGTTGAAGAAAAGAAGTCTTTGGAAATACTACTGAAAGACAAATCTGTGGATATCGGAAAAATTCGCCAGTTTTGTTTGAGGTTCACTGTTCCAAGTCTGTACCGGAACCTTGTTTGGAAACTTTTGCTTGGTGTTCTACCCATTCACGTGGACAGTCATCCGTTTGTTATGAAGCATAGAGAGCAACAGTATAATGACCTCCTTCATTGTTTGAAAATTATGAGAATTGTCAATGACCAAACTCCCAAACCCCAACTTTACATTCTTCTGTGGCTTCTAGAATCAGGAAAACTGAAGTATGATTTTGTCTGCCAATTAGAGAACCAGTTACATAAGAATCTAAGTGCAATATCTCATACATTGTCCAATATTTTTGAGAGTGAAGTTGATGCTTATTGGATATCGAAAGGGTTTTTTGAATGTGTTGTGAAATTTTCCAATGATATCCCACATTTAATTTCATTGTCGAGGAACCACCTCGAGAAAGAAGATCAGGAACTGTATGATCACTTGTGTGAGATCGGGGCCCTAAATGCAATTCCTTTCTATGATTGGTTGTGTTGCTGCTTCGCTGGAATAATCAGCGAATCGTCATTGGAGAAAGTTTGGGATAAGCTCATTGGTGGTTCTTGTAAAGTATTAATCTTTGTTGCTGTTGTACTTTTGGTAACACTGAGAAGACTTCTACTGAAATGTTCATCTATAGATGCAACTCTAGATTGCCTGAGTAATATATCAGAAGAAGTTTCTGAAGTGATCGTTAATCAAGCCATTGAAATGTGGCAGCAGTCAGGTAGTGCATTGACTGCTGGACACACTCCCAGGCATTAAACTTCTTGTTTTTGTACTTCAATTTGTTTTACATGTGTTTTTGTTACAGTTATGTTGGAATATGTTAATTTTGATTGTGTCTAACAGAAAATGTGTATACACAAATAGGGTAACAAATGTATTTATTTTGAAGTGGATAAATATAGCTTGTTAGTTGTCATATGATTGAAGCTTTTAGTGTCATAATCTTCAATATTTTTGAGTCTTGTGTATGTCTACAATACAAAGACAGGGAATGGTTTGAACACATGTTCAACCCCTCTCCCTACGGTACCTGACGTTTTCTCAGTGCCAATTAGCATTTAGGGTTGGGGATAGGGGGTTAAAGTTGGGAGGTGTCTGAAACTTGTCCTAGGTTTACCCAGAGTCGAAATTTGTGTTTATTTTGTGTTGATCTTTATTTATACCCACTGTACGAACATTTTGTGATTTTGTGGAATTAATCATGCAATTTCATGTGTCACTATAAATTCCATAAGAAAGAAGTTGTACCCTACTTCATTGGAATATCTATTATAATAGTAATAACCTAGTAGTTATTGGTATCATTGTGCGAATAACTTGGTCACATTATGTCCTTTTATATAACTTGCTCCATTCGTATCTAGTCTGAACTATCAATTTCTAGTGTGAAGTGGTGGTGGACGAAGCGGTGCCTATCAATACCTGTGTGGTGGACGAAGCAGTGTTCGCCGCGGGTTTTCTCAGGGCACTCCCCTTTCCCCTGCCATACGTTCCACCACAACATTCACTCATCCTCCACCTCTCATGTCATTCGTAGATCACCCGCCTCGGGGAGGTGCAACAGGAAGGGCATCTGGCACCCTGGTAATTCCCCTGCCACATCAAAGAGAGGGGCACCATACCATCCTCCATCTCCAACCCCTACTAGACTAGGGAAAAGGAGTAAGGAAATACATATACAGGTCATGTAACCTGTGCGTTTTCTTGTAAGTTTGAGCTGCGTACGGAAACAATTATGAATAGACCACTTAATAGCATATTGGGATAGACATCTATGACATATTTTGACTCAAAACTCAATTTTTAATCCGAGAACTTGCCCCAAGCTTTATTTTTTACTAGGTGGAGGTTCTTAATGATGTGCAAAAATTAAAAAGGTTAAAAACATTCAGTGGTTAAGTATTCAATTCCTAGCTGGCTGCTTGTTCGCAAATATAATTTTACAGAATTCTTGTAGTTATCAATGCCATAATTCTTAATGTGGGTGCTATTATTCATTAACCATATTATGCTTACTCTTGTACAACAAATAAGATTTATTGAAACCACACAGCACTTCGACTTTAGTGATAAGCACCATCTTTCTTGATGTCTTTTGTGGTGGTGTGTGTGCCTTGAGGCCTGCTTTTCCGTCAAAACCCATTTTGGAGAGAATGATGTTTTGGAGGTGAGAGAAGCCTGAAAAAACAAAGTACTTACATGACATCCATCTGGAGTTGATGTGCAAGGACATTTTCCAGTTGAGCAGAATGGAGATTGGAACTCCCTACTCATAAGGTAGACCATTGGGGATGAAGACACTGGTGCTTTCATTAGAAACGCATCAAAGTAGCATAAAATGCATTCACTGATACCAATGTTTCAGTTTAACTCAAGTTATTGATTGTATAATCGTATAATTGGGTTTTATTATTATTTGTTTCATTTTGACAAGCCTTAACTGTTGAGCCATTGTTAATGATCTCAATTTTGCATGGTTTGTAGCCTCTAATTTTGTGTGTGTTACTCAATGATGTTTATTTGAAATAATATATTAATAAGCAATTTTGAACCAAATTATTTTTCTGCACTTTTATAAAAAAAACCCACTAATGATATACTTGAAGAATTGCATCCAGTGAAGCCTTGAGACAATAAGACTGTAAAATATTTAAAACATATACTCCACTAAAAATTGGGTACATTCTGGAACATATTTTTTAAGACCTTTCTCCACATCGTGTGCTGAGCTTCAATGAACCTGTATTATGCGTACAATTTGGAAGTGGATATATGCATTTTCTGATCAAAGTTTACCCCGTTAGAATTTCAGAATTTGGATTATGATTATTAAAAGTTAATTCAGGTTGTTGATGGCCCAGAAGTATGCTTTGACTTGCAGTTCATATTTATAATACCAAAAGTTTTTTGACACACAATATTTCTATTTGTTTAAATATAATGTCCCTGATATGTTCTATTTTGCCAAATACTAATATTTTGGTTTATTATTATTAATTTTTTTAAATACTATGTATATTTTAAATACAATCTTGTCATTTTTTAAACCATGTATAATTTTTCACAATCTCTACATTCAATTACATAAATTCCTGATTTTTTGGGGGGGGTTACAATTCTTAGTTGATCTTTATCAGAAGCTCTATTCTGAACATATTCTTGGATACCGATTTAATTTTGTGTTCTCTGATGATATTTTTTATTTCCTGTGAAAACTGTGATGATATTGAATATTGTGGAATGGTAATTTTTCCGTCCTATTTCTGCTGGTGCTATGTCAGTAATGTTTTAACTGCTAGGTTTCAGCAGTTTTCAGTTGCAGTCCCTTGATCAGTGATTATGACTGAAGTTGTGAAGTTTCTATTCTTTTGTGCAATACGAACTGGATATCCATGCACACTCTGATGCCAGCCACAGCAACTTCAGACAATATGTCAAGCATATATACATTTTGGTCTTGTGATCTTTTTGTTGGTTAATTTTGAACTAAACTGTTTTTGTTTAATATATCTATATTCTAATGAGGTACTAGTTCCTGTATTTTTTCGAGATTCTGACAAGGAACTTTGTTCTTGCAAATTTTTGTGCAGTAGTTATGATATGGCCTACAGTGGGGGCCAAAATGTTATGAACATTTAATTTTCAAAAAATTGTTTCTGTAAAAATAAGGTTGTTTATTTTATCTAGTTTGCCGATCATATGTTCTTGACTTGTACAGTTCCTGCCCTGATTTCACAGCAGTTCATATCACATTGTGTAATTGTTGAGAGTTGACAGAGGCAAGCTAGATTTACCACATTTATTTATTTATTGGTTTTATGTCTTTTGGCGAGCATCAGGCTGTGAGATCTGCTCTTCCACCTAAACATTAGACTTGGAGGAGGAAATTGGGAAGGAGAGGTGTTGGATTGCCTCATGGTACTGAACCGACATTTGTCTGAAGTAGGTGAGGGAATTCCCAGCTGAAAACCTCACCTAGTTCAACCAAGCTGGGTTTAAACCCATGCTCTACCGCTCAGCGGGATCATGGAAGCAGAGATGTTACCACTAGACCACCATGTTGTCTAAGTGATAAATTTTTCTTTGTGTTTACACTACAACATATGCTATCTTCTAGTCCACATTATGTATTATAACTCGTACAGTAGTAAAAGCAAAAACTTGATTAGGCATTAGCAGGGGAAATTAAATGAATAATTATATCAGTAAAAATATAAGAGGAGATAAGAAATCCAACATCAGAGAAAGCATTTTCAATTTAAAAAAAAACTATCTAAATAAAAAAGTAGCTAGTGTGGTATTAATTTAATGTGTGCCTTATACATATAATATTATATTTTTTTGGTTTTAATGCATGAAAGTTATACATGAAACATTATCTTACTTTATTAATGTCACAACTTGCAAAGTGTATGACTAGTTTTAGTTGTGATGTCTATTAAAATATGTAGGCTAGTTTGGAATTTTTATGATATTTAATTAGATACATTAACCTATATATAAATGATTTGAAACTAATACAGGCTGGTTGAAATAAAATCAATTTTTTTATGAAGGTGGTGTTACAAATTATTGTAAAGCTTTTTCAGATCCAAATTTTTTGAAATACTGAATGCTTAGCTNGTTACAAATTATTGTAAAGCTTTTACAGATCCAAATTTTTTGAAATACTGAATGCTTAGCTTTTGAGATGAGCATAGGTTTATCATATGTGATGTGAATTCAAGAAGGTGAAACAACCTTCTGGAAGAATTATTTGTTTCTTTTTAGGGTTGATAACAAGAAATCTTTGCTCTTGCCATTGTACAGGGGCGGGGAGACCACATGAGAGCTAAGAAGGCTTCATTCTAAAAATATTAAATAAGATAACTTTCATGTTAATATAGATGTTAGAGCATCATCTATTTAGTAGGGGAATTGGTATAACCCAAATTATTTCACATACATTAGTTAATGTCATATATGAAAACTTGTTTTAAAGAACTGCAGAAGACCATACTAGAAAAGATCTCGTGTAACCTTTAGGTTACGAGTTCCATCCCCCTTTGTAGGTTAGCCTGAGAGATCACTTGAAACTGGTTGCAGATAATTTTTAGTTGCCACGCTATTTGTGTTTGAAGGGACATTGTTTGAAGCACAAGGGAAACTTGTACACTCCATGATTATTTTTATATTCACAAGAATTGACTTTGAAAATGCAGTTGGTTTGAATCTGGAACTTCGGAGAACTGAGTTCCACTTGAATAGAAGTTAACTCTGAATCTTTGTTTGCTAAAAAAATAAGCTAACACTGGTTTACATTGTGAAGCACATTTACAGTGCAAGAACAATTGAAAGCTGGGTGAATTGAAGCAATTAGCACTACTGAGTGAACCTTCATCCTTTTAGCTCACATACACTGGCGACCCTTAACTTTCATCTCTACCACTTATTTTGTATGACAGTGCATTCACTCTTTTTTTTTTTTTTTTGGAAATGTACCAGATTAATTTTGATAAAAATGGGACCTGCATTCTTTTTCCCCTGAACTTTTAATTTGTCATTGTAATAATATCAATGAGACATTTTCTAAT
Organism: Laupala kohalensis; assembly: GCA_002313205.1. Taxonomy (NCBI): domain Eukaryota; kingdom Metazoa; phylum Arthropoda; class Insecta; order Orthoptera; family Trigonidiidae; genus Laupala; species Laupala kohalensis. Next base: position 448,093 of record NNCF01129439.1, read on the forward strand.
GAACTGTATGCTTTGTTTATTTAAATAGTGTGTGAAATCAAACATCTTGGGAGTTGAAATCAAACAAATGTGGGAGTTTAAAATACCATAATTTTTTTTCCTGCTGATATTGAGAGTGGCTAGAGCCCAGAATCTCCCCTCCAAATCAACCACTGATGAGATAATAGCATTTATTGAATTGATGTTGAAAGGATGTCACACCAGTTCCCTCTCTTCTGCAAATTGTTGGTGCTAAGGAAATCTGTCCATCTGAGTACGGAATATAGTGGACAATACATGAATGGAGTCGATTTGATGACCTTAATCCTAAAATGGATTGCACATTATAGCATAGCTTTACAGATATAGAAATAACTGAAGGATCATGCTTAAAATATTATTCCCTGGAGGAATATAGTGGTATGGTAAATGCTCCTACTAAAGACTCAATTGTATTGTATTGGCTAAATTACCACAGATAAACTATAAAACAAATAAACTAGGAATTTAATTTAATCAGTTAAATTATCCATGAATTTTTTATATTATTCAAGTGAATATTAATTTGTGAATTCATTTTTATTATACCTTTATTATATTAACATTCATTAATATTGTAACTTCAATATTTGTATACTTTATCATACCATTGTCATAGTACTTAAGAATAATTGGTTATAATACCAAATTACTTAAATGCATGCTCATTTTTGCTTTTTATTTCTTATTATAGTTTTATATTTTATATGTGGCGATATTTTATTGTAGTTACATTTTTTATGGTGACCCATGGTGTAGTGCCTTGCGTACTAGCCTTCTTTCTCTGGTTACACTGGTTTAGACCCTGCTGATTCAATTATAATTAATGATGTGGACAAAGCAAGTTTCGTGGCATGTTTTCTCTGGGTATTCCCATTTCTCGTGCCTTTTATTTCATCACAATAATGACTCATCATCATTCACCCTCGTGTATTACTCTCCTTGGGAAGGTGCACCCTTGTAATTCCCCTGCCAAATCGAAAGAGGCATCATATCATCCTCCATCTCTGACCCCTTCAAGACATGGGATAAGGAGTGAAGGGGAAAAAATAGGTATTTTTATAGGTATTCAAGCCTAGCAAGAGTTTTTTCTCTGGCTTTCGTTGAGAACTTCAATTGGAATCGATGGAATGATCTCTTGCTTAGGAGGATGAATATTGCCCTTTGTGTGATCATGAGGTGGTAACAATAGCTTAAATTGTAATTACATCTACAGGACTTGAATATACATGTGTAGAAACTTGTTGGAATGTTGTGTAGTTTCTTTAATAGATAATAAGTCAAGTCTGTGAAAATAAGGTCACTTAATTCAATAATTATTTATAGTTGCTTGTTTGGTAATAAATTATTGTTAATCAGAGTTGGCTGTACGAATGCTACATTTTGTCTAATTGTGCTCAAGAGCTGTGACTAAGATAGGATTTGCTTTTGGGGTTAGATGGATCAGAATTGGAAGATAAATTGTTCTGTATCTTGTGGACTAGCTATAAATTAATTTTAATCGTTAATCACAGTTACAGAAATTAGTCAAATGTTATATCCTATGACCAATATTTTTATTTGAGCTGAAGTAAATACTTCATTATTTTTTGCTAAATGAATTAATATAAATGGTGATTTGATTTCCTGCTGTATTTATTCCAGTACTCAGGTGCATTTTTTATGTAGTTTTAGGTCAGAACATGAATGCTTTATCTGTGGTAGGGATATTAAATGAAACTTTTAGAAGACACGTCGAATTTTGAGTTATGTGATTACACAACGTAAATTACTTTGGGAATTCGCAGTGGAATCAATAAAATAATTCATTCATCTCATTTTGTAGTTACTCGTATACTGCTTCAGGAACAGATATGTTAGTTCCATGATTAATGGAATATTTTTATTTTATTTTATTGGGGTTTTAGGGCTCGCCAACATCAAGGTCATTAGAGCCCTAATAATGGAATATAACCTGTTATTTATACCAATATGATCAATTTTGAGATATGTTCAAAAATGTTTGAGGGATTAAACCCCACCCTTGAGCTGCCTATAGTTAAGAAAAATTAAGAGTGTAAATGTATTTGCCTTCTGGATTGTAGAAAATGTTGGGTCACAAAATCGTTGTCAAATACGATCCAATTTGTTCCATTATTTCTGTTTACACGACATGTAACACCTGAAGTTGAATGACTTCTTCGTTACAATAACTTATTTACAGTAATTCCTTAGTTTTTAATAAGTTTCAGAATTGTGGTGTTTCTCTCCAGCTTTCCTTTTGAGATGACAAGGTAAAAAAGAATCTCTCATTCATCTAATTGTTTAGTGTGAAAAATTCTATTCCTGATCTTATCAGACCAGACACAAAATTATGATCACAATTTGGCTATGAAAACCAAAAATCTTGAAATCTGGTTAAAGTTACATTTGTGTGATTCAAATGCAAATTAATGATTTCAAAGTACATATTTCTTCCATGTACCCTACACGTGGAGAATATATGTGATAACTTTCGGTCAGGTAATGATTTCAACTTTGCATTTATATAATACTTAGATGAAGATCTGTGCATCTTCATTTTCAATAGCATTACTGTCACAAAATATTTCAATAAGCAAATGACAACCAACAAATTTTAATGATCACATAAACTACCATTATTGACAACAGTAATTCAATTTATGTTTTGAAAGAATGTTACTTTTATTACTATCCATCTAGTGCAATGTTATTTTGGACATAATCTTTGATAGATGTTTATGTCCAAATTTTTAAATATAAAGTACTTATGTAAGTGGAGTGTGTGCTCAACAGAACTGGTACAACATTTTATTGTAGTAAGTTCCCCGACAACCCAACATCTGCTCAAAATACGTTTCCCAAGTAATGTGAGATTGAAGAGCAGGCCTCATGGTCTGAACCTCACCATGGTAAATAATAAAAATAAAATTACTCTATTGTTTTATCAGAAAATTCTTCCATCTAAATAAAATTTCATATTTTTAAAGACTATTTTCTGAATGTAGAACTAATAGTCTTGGAGACTATTTGAACAGGATGAACATGAAAATGTTTTATGGCATTTGAATAACATGGAAATGTGTTCACATAAATTCAAATTGTTCTTTTGATCTATTGATCCATTTCTTCTTGAGCCTTTTATAACTTCATCAAAATTTGTTTGAACATAAATTTTTACTAAAACATAAAATGTGTTGGATTTGCATGATTGAATAGACCCTTTATACAGTTTCATGAGGGATGGAATTGTGTTCTTTCTTTGAGAACTGAATTGTCTGGCATGGTCTCACATTGAGTATTATGTTAAATTTCTTATTGCTTATTAATTAAATAATTAAATTATTTAAAAGTTTAAATTGATCCTGCTCAATATCTGACCACTTTTATTGCACTCGGATAAGCTACCATCTGATCTGTCCATGAGCACCTGACAAGATAAAAATTACATTGAATTAATGAGCAGAAGTGTGCTCCAACCTGCACTTGCTCAGAGAACTCTCTGATGAAAGGTCCTGTTTCTTCATGTTGCACTTGGATCTTTCTATTCCTGATGGCAACCTGCTTAGTGCTTTCCATGTAGACCACTCCACCTCATGCCCTGGGGTTAAATCCTCTTGGGGCAGGGGCAGACCCAGGATTTGATTTTGGGAGGGGCCCCTGAAGATAAATTCCAAGTTGTGCGTGTCCCTCCACCGCAAATGTTCTTTAAATTAACTTCTCCAAACTGAAATTTAAGACATCCCTATCAATAAATAACACATTAACTTAAATTGCATAAATAATCCTTAAAAAATTACATTTTGAAGAAATGGGTGCTTTTAGCCAAATTTTTATTTTGGATGTTCCTGTCTTCGAATCAAGGGTCGAAATGTTGTAATCAGTATTTTTTTTCTAATCATTCATGAATTGTGTAATGTTATTATTAAACATTTTATAAGAACACCAAAAAAATCCATCATTAATATATTGAACTAATAAAGTTCCATTTTATAAGTAAGTTTGTATTAGATAAGTGATTTGAAATCTCTCTGGAGTGCGAGTACACTAGAAACAGTAAAATATCGCAGTCCTATGTTCATGTTCCCAAGTAGGAGTGGAAACCTATAAAAGCAAAGTAAGTCAAATTTTTGTCCTATGGAATAGTCATTTGACACATATTTTATTAGATCGTTGAAGCAAACAATCTTCCTTTTATTATTAGTATTTTGTTTTCGTTTTATTTTATTTTTTGGAGGGAGGGCACATGCCCTTGCATCCACCACTGTCCTGGGGTACTATCCAATTGTTGAGTTGATTAGTAGTTTGCCATTTCCTCAGTCTGGTCTGCCCAGCTGACTCAGAGAAGTTCTTCGTGGCATTTAGATAGCTCTTGTGAGATTTTATCTATCAACAGAATATGCAAATGATTCACATACACAGTCTTCTTTAGTTTGCTGTCTGAAGACTGGTTTGAACCATCACGAAGTGCGACTAGGAAACCCCTATGACATGACTGTTCCGGGGAATCATGGTGGTGAGGGTGGTTGTAATGCTTAAATTCAATCCATGATGGATTCCCGTTTCCTTCCATGGTAACCATGGGTTATTCGGAATTGGAAACTCTAACTTTTGGCTTCAGACCTCTGTCTCAAACAGGCTGAGCCACCAAACCAGTCACATACACAGTTAAAGTTGAAAATTATTAATATATTTTTAATGCATAAAATTTCTATATCCTTTAAAATTTATTTATCTCTGATGACAAATCTTTGATGATATAAGTCAGTGCTGTCCAACTTATCTTTGCCCGTGGGCTATTTTATACACTTTCTGATCAATTGGGCCAACAAGGGATTGAATTTGATAAAATGTTACCTGATGAATGAAACTAATGGATCTTATCTAGTTATAAATTAATATTATATTCATTAAAATTATATAGTATATTCTGCTATTAAAAAAAAATAATTCTAAGTACCTATAATAATAAAATGTTTTCAATGTATGATGTGATTCTGAGCACGATTTTCTATTTTCTCTCTCCAGATATGCCACAGCAAATATTAATGCTGGCAGCATAGATTTGTATCACAAAGTTGTTCCCCCAAACAATTGATGAAAAATTTGAAGTAAATTGCACTATATCTTGGGGGCTGTAAAAAAAACCTTCGCAAGCTGCATGCGATCCGTGGGCCACCAGTTGGATAGTGCTAAAGTAATAACAATAGATGAAAGGCGAGATATTAATATCAGAAGTACCCGACAATTGTGGAGAGGAATGAGCAGCATTACCTGAGTGATTTTTTGAGTCAACAAGAGGCAGAACATATGATAAGATTAATATTTATAAATGCAAATTCTGAAGTAAGAATTTTGTTCAGGTTGGTGTTTAAAAATGCGCCTAGATTTACAAGTGAATCGGCAGAAGTGTTGTGTAAGTTTCAAGTTATATAGCTTGAAATCTAGGCATCATATCATCTTTAGTTAAGAAAAATGGAAAGTTTTTAGAGCTGAAGAATCCAATGGATATTCCTTCATTTTCAAATTTATTTCTACAGTTCATTTTGAGAACACCAGTAAAGAATACATGGGACAATTTAGAGTGAATAGTTACAAGAAATGAATAAATTACAAAAAGTATTTTCAGGTATTAAAAATTTCTATTATTGTCATGAATTTACAAAAACATCAGATATTTGTCATTATACTTGCACATTCCTAGATTATATTTAAAACTGTGGAAAAATGAAAAACTAGAAAATATGAGTTCTCTGGAGAAATGCAAATATTTCTACTAGAAAGGATAAATTTTTGATTTTGAATCATGAAATATTTTAGCTAAGAATTTCTTTGTTCTATAATTCTGTCTTTGGAAACTCAAAAGTTATTAAGTAATGAAACATTTCTTTATTTTAAATGACTGTGTAAAGCTTAATTAGCTGAATGTTTCCCTTCTTTGTTAAAACCTTCTTTTTGTTTCATTTTGTAATTTCCCAACATTACAGTTTCTGAAGTTGTCTTTGTATGATATTTTGGAGGATGTTTACAACATTATTAACTTGAGTTTCTGAGGATTATCTTTCATCTTATCCTGTATAAACATTTCAACAGAAAAAAGTTCTGAGTTCACAACATTTTGGAAGTTTTAATTTAATGTCTGTCTTAATGCTTTGGTGGCTTTGACCCACAGAAGGGGATTCTCAAGTAGATTCCATCTATTCACTTTAAAATTTTTGAACATCCATCAATTTTTCAGTTTTGGGGTTACAAGTTCATTGTGTAGAAATTTCACTCTACACAGCATTTTATATTTTCACTGAAATTAATGTTACGTTTTCAATAACACTTTGTCATTAAGTATGTATTAGACACAAGACTATTTTTAAAACAATCATATTTTCAACTAAAAATCAAACATTATTAATTAAATTATTGTTACAAACATGAAAAACAGTTAAAAACTTGCATCCAAGTCCTTAGCATTTCACTGCAATTATTGTTCGTTCAAGCATTTTGTACAAAAGTTTATTGTTAAAAAAAAAGAAGCAAATACCTGTGTGATGTCACTTTATTGGATAAAATAGTCTACTTTGTTTTGAGGCAGGGAAATGTTTGAGGTAAAGAAAATCAGTAGTTCTCATGTCATTGCAATACTAACCAAGATGTTTTACCTTTTCGGGACACTTGGGCTATTTGCATCATCTACATTATCCCCTGTGTGGGGTGGGATACAGATACACGGGATCAGGTCAGGTGAATGTTGTGTATAGGCTTTTGGAATTGAGGTGAGTGGTGCAGTGGCAGCGCCCCTGCGGCCAAAGCAGCCTCTCCCGGGCTCGAGTCACGGTTTGTTGCAATTTTTCCTGGCTGGAGAAGATGCAAACTTCCTTCCCCTAGTAGGCACTCTGAAGTTGTACGCACAAAAACTTGGGCTATTTGTTCATAGAGGGTCCTTAAATTTTTTTAACCCTTCAATTAGAGCTTTTCTTTTTACAACAAAAGTTTCGATCTTTTGTGAACTATGGTCGTAAAAATCAGCAGAAAATGAGATTAAAATTTTTATGTTTATTGTTAAGGAACTCTCAATGTAGCAATATTGAAGTATTTATATTGAGATGAACTTTCTTATCTCAGTTACACATGAAAAACTATTAGAGATAGACATGTGAATCAACAGTTCTTTAAAACCACAAAGGTCTCTCGGGTCCGTTTGAGAGCCATTAATTGGGTTGAACTTTCCTACCTAGACCTAATATAAAGACATCTCATTTTCAATCAGGCACTGGAAGAAAGATTGTGCTCAAAGGTGACATTTGTAACAAAAAAGATCCATTTATTAATAACTTGTAAACGAGAAAATTATAAACATTACAACGACAACTTACAAATACAATGTATCTCGAGCATTTTCGCTTAAGGCGCTTCCGCAACGACGCAACTGAACAGAGTATCTGCGAGCTTAGCGGTTGACGCGGTGCACTGAGTTCGATACCCTGCATCTAGCCACGTTAAGTCTTACTCTCGGAATGTCCGAAGCACGTTGCCGCTTACTATGACGGCGCTTCGCCTGTCCTCTTGCTTTCGTTCTGTGTTGCTCGCTGCTATTATGGCTACAGCTTCCACTGCTTCTATTGTGACTGTTGCCGGCGCTCTTGTTACTACTCGTCGTGATACTGTGGTACTGCCGTTCAGCCGCACCTCCTCCGCGCAAGTCGTTTCCACCAGTAGAGGCGAATGACGTCGTCAATGCCTCATTGGGTATGTAGTTCCGACTGGTCGGTAATCCACGCGCGTTCATAAAGCTTTCAGGTGCATAAAGCTTTCAGGTATAATTCTTCGATATTTAGCACTCGGGGAGGTAAATATTACTCTCAATAGACCTTCCTTAATATTGGAAATCTATGTATCCGGGTTCGATTCCCGACGGGGCCAGAAAAAATTTGTAGCTTTTCACCTAATGTCCCAGTTCATGTAGCTGTGACTACTGAAAAACAAACCTTCCTTCCTCTATCCAGCTCCTCCTAGTATCTATTAACTATTACTAACTACTTCTACTAATCCCACCACGTGGGCCAAGTTGTTGGTAAACCCAGCTAAGCGGCCCACCTACTAACAATAGTCTTCCACCCATCTCTTACCGCTCCATGTAGATTAGCTTCAATAGCACGC
>NNCF01129439.1:464219-477915 GCA_002313205.1 Laupala kohalensis
CCCGCCATCCCTCCAGCGTTGCCAAGTCTCTCTAACAACCTGCAGCTGCGACCCTTCCCCATACTCCTGGTGACGCAGAGAAACAATGAAATATGTACAGAATACAAGTTTACTATGAGTACGTCCCTATCTATTTGGGGGAAGCTTGAATATTCTAGATTTGTTTTTGGTTAAATTTAGTATTGTCGCAAAGGAGGGACAAGAGGCTGTGTGGTGGTAGAGGCCTTAATTTAAGAGAGAACCGTCAGGGGATGAAATACAATGCTGAATTTCGTATATTTTCAGAAAATACTACGCGTAGTTTCTCATAATGATGTCAATCAGCTGTAGTTTGTCACATGATTGTGTCCTATCTCCATCCCTTTCCACCTTCACCATCAATAAGAGGCGAGCAGCGAGTGACAGCTGGCGTCCAAGGGGTTATGAGAAATTGTGCCCAGTAAATATAGTTATGAGAAATTACGTGCTCTAAAGATGTGGACGGCTGACGGTTTTCTCTCGGTTGAGGTCTCTAGTACGCTTGATGGGGCGGCGGAGAGTTGCTCGCAATAATTTAAATCAAGTAACCGAAACAAAATCGCAAAAAAAAAAAAAAAAAAANTCCCGAAACTAACGCACGAAGGTGACTACTAAAATAACACACACGGAACAGATGTGACGCAGAAACACCATGAATTTTGAACAGAATACATGTTTACCATGAGTACGTTCGGCTATATTTGGGGTAGCATTAATATTCTAGTTTGGTTTTTGGTTAAGTTTAGTATTGTCATTGAAGTCGCATTGGACTGTAAGGGTTGGAGGTTGAGGTGGTAGTCGCTCTCCCAGTAATTTGAACAGAAATCAAATAAATCATTTCGGGAGTAAAAGAACAAGAATATCTCCTTTGTGTATTGCCGAAACAAATCCCGGTAAAGTTCTGAGAATTATTAGTATTTGATGTATTTCCAGCAACACTCATGGATATTTTCAATACGTCTTATTGGAAGGTGTGCGTACTAGCGTTTTATAACAAAAAAGTGAATCGTTAAAACTGGAAGTTTGCAAAATAAGATTTCGAGCAAAGTTTGTTTGGCGATCACCTTGGGAAGTCATTTACTACTAACAGCATTATTTTCTTTCCAGAATGATTGTATCACTTCCCTTAACCGATCTTGGATAATACTCAAGGAATTTTTGTGATCTTTCTAAAGTATTTAATACTGTGGATCACTTAACTCTTCTTTCAAAATTGTGGATTATCACATCTATGGCTATTTCTACATAAAAAAGGCATACAAGAATTCAAATTACCTTCTTTGCTAAAAATCAAACCTTCGGTATTCTCTTTTAGAATTAAACCCAAGCAATAGCGGAGTTTCTCAAGAGTTAATTATAGACTGTATCCTCCTTTCATTGAACTTGAACGATATGTCATCCTCCACATTATATTGAAAAATGTTGTTCTTAAGTAATCACATTTATCAAATAAATATTCTCGTATTACTGAACGATGACAGATAGTCTAATAGACGCAGTAAGATTGTCTGATATACCTTTTCTTCAGGTCGAAATTGCTTTCAAATGGAAGGAAGGCATGTCTTATAATAAGATAGTACAAACAATCTTTTAATAACCGTATTCAAAAAGTAGTAGTACAGTGTGATAACTTTCAGTTAGGAGAAAATGGCGACGAGCTGGAAAACGATCCCGGGAAATCCTCCTTTGATCGCAAGGGTGTTAACCACTACACCGACTGTTTGTTTTCCGTAATTATACACTATTTCCATCCAGACCTAATCCCGGAAGACCTGAGACTCATCCCCATTACACGAGATAAGTGAACCAGGCGGCACACTGTTTCACACATACCAACGTTTCGGGTGGTTAGGCCTGGGGGACAAAGTTCTTGTAGTATTACAAAATCTTAAGTTTATTTGATATTTATATAATTTTTTAAGTTTATTTGATATCAATATAATTCCTGATCGTAAAAATTTCTAACAGAAAAGGTACAAAACTTTTATTTCATGTTACATAGTTTTTAATTGAGAACAAGAATTATTCTTCAAAAATTATTCATTTTGTTACAATGACGTATTTCATAGACATTTAATAATTATTAAATTATATAAAGTAACTATGGATTGGTAAATTATAAAGATAATGAAGTAGACTTTTAATTTTGTGCCTCGCACCTCATTTAAAGAAAATGGAAATGATAAATGATACAAACACTTCAAGGTGATATATGACAACGTCTACTGGGGTGACACAATTCAAATGATGATTAATTTGATCATACAACTACTTTCTTTCCATAATAAAATTGGAGTGGGCGAAATAAACCTTATTAGCAAATATATATCCCTGCTGTGTAACATCGTTAGTACTCTACGTGTGCACCGAGGTGAATGGTGATTAAAAAACCTCGAAGTAAACGATACATCCAGGAACCATGGGGAGAAATGAGAACGTGGAAATGTTTCTGTGGTCAATTAGTCCAATGTACTGGACCAGTCGTTTATTCGGCCATGCCCCTGCTCATTTGACTCTTGGATCATCGAGGCTTAATAATTCAGTGCTGAAGAATCTCATAGATATCAGTTTCACGCTGGCCATATGTATGCTTTATCTGAGTGCGTTTATTCGTTTACCTACTATTTCAAAGAAATGGTTTGCCAAAGGTGTTTCGCATATTTCATTGGACACACACATACATCCTTTGCTGCCTTACATTCTTTACGTCTTCAGTATTGGAGCCTTCATATCGTTGGTGGGACGTTTCAGACCGAAATTCATGGCAATAGTTTCTCTACTGTCGGAGATCGATTGCAATATTTTAAACAATGTTCGAGCAACTTACAAAAAAACTTTTCAAATAAATGTTTGTTTTTCCGTATTGTTTGGGCTTGTGTGTTGTTACTTGAGTTATGTAAAATATGTGAATAATATTCCAAGTGTAAGTCTTTATGATGGATTATTGGGAAACATCGCAATAATGGGAATTTTAGCTTTGAACTATCAATACGTTGTCATCGTTCTTATTTTAAGGCACCGTTACAACGTACTTTGCAAGCTGTTGGAACGTGTTTTACAAAAGGTAACAGTAACCGATAATAGATTAGCCAAGCACGAAACAAATTTCACCCTGGGCTCTACATGTTCTTCTGAAGAATGTGACAAACTTTCCAAGGAAATGTATTCTCTAAGGAAAATCCATTATTATCTTACAGAGACTACCCCGGTTGTGAATACATTGTACAGCGTAGTGATAACTAATGAGTTTCTTAACATACTTGTACGGTTAGTGATCACGTATTGTATGTTCATCTTTGCACTTCAAAAGGGCCATTGCGGCGAAATATTCAAAATCAATGCCATTTATTTCAGTACCTCCCTTCTGTCCATTACGAGTTTTGTGGCTGAACCTGTGTTGATGGGAGGGGTTTGTCACATGATGCATTCGTCTGCTGCGAATGTAGGTGTAGTGGCGCACCAGGTGTTCTTGGCCTTGCCACCAGATTGCGGGGCTGCGAGGGAGGCAAAGTTGCTGAGCACCCACGCGATGTGGTGTCCTGTTCGTCTGTCAGCTGGTTTTTTCACCGTCGATTTGTCGATGACGGTCGCCGTGTTGGGAGCCGCAGCTACGTGGGTTCCCATCATATTCNTCGATCTACTTTGAGTCCCGCCGCACATTGAACCCACGAAGAAGTGCTTGCTTCCGCCCAGTACATGGTTATCCCTTTATTTTCTTTCTGATGGACTCCGAGATAGTGCACCTGTGAATGTTTGTGAAGAAATTGTAACAAAAGAAATGTAGTATTAAGCGGCAATACCAAGTTTTCTACGAAAAATCGCCAATAAAATTATAGATGTTTTTTCATGTTTTTCTGTATTATTATATTCGTTTCCCTAATATCATTTTCTATTTTTATGCATTCATTTTGAATATATGTAATACTGAAATGCATTGAAGACAAATTTTCTATACAGAGATTTTCTATAATTTTTATAGAAGCTAGATACCAATGGAATACGTGGTAACAAAGTCTTGGAGAGAAACTTTTTAACTCTTTTTTAGTATTCGATATTGGAATCCATTATTGTGATTTAAATCTCTGGAGTCACGGTGCAACGCAACTTTGCGTGCGTGCTCCTTCTCTTGATATCATTGCACGACACTCTTGATATATGTTGGCAAGAACAGTATCTAAGTACAGAGTTGGAAAAATAAGGCAAAGGCTGTTCCTGCCTGTTCCACGGTAATCCATGAACATGTTCGTCTTATTATTTTCATCTTGGTGCTTATTTTACTGGGTTCAATCCACGTACAATGGAAATCTCAACAAGATTTTACCTTTCATCGACAACACGTATCTCATTCTCTCCGAATAAAATGACTCACGTATCAATGAATCTGTAAACAACAACAAAAAATAAATAAGTAATTTCTCACGTGGGGCAGTGCTTGTCCTGTGAAGTCATTACGATTTATTTGGTATTACTTATTTACTTAGATTTAAAAAATTCCAGAATACTCGCGATATCTTTATAAAACAATTAAATGTTTTGTTTCTTCATTTAGGAAAAGGAATAGTCACTAACGACCTCAACATCTGTGCTGCGCCGGTTCTTTTTTCGAATCACGCAGGTAGCTGATTTCCGTTCTTGCAGCCCACGCCGAAGGAGAACTATGCTTTGTTCACAATTCTTCCCAGAGGGCCAGTCAGCGAGAGAAGCTCAATGTGCGGCACTCATAAGAACCAATGCTTTTCAGAGCAAACAACGAGGACGGATCTCATACGAGTACAGTCAGAATGCTGGGATGAATATGTGCCAGACCTGAATAGTGATAAGAGATTTTGTGAAGAGATGGAGCACGCGTGCGAAGTTGCGTTCAATCACGTTCTCTTGCACTCTGAAATCGTACTCTCTCAGAAAATGGTCCACTCGTTCTCAAATTTACTGTCCAAACTAAGTCAAACGTATTGATATTAAAATGTTACATATTAAATTTTCTGGAAGCACTTCGAATGCACAAATGGATTCAGACACGATTTCTAAAATTTATAATTGGTTATTTTAATTATTGGTTTTTTATATGCTTTTTTTAAAAAAATAATTCTATAGAAGAGTTTTTTATGTATTTGTAGTTTTCTTGTTGTTTATTTTATGCTGCCAAGATAATTCATTTGTGCACTTATTTGTTTACGTAGTACATTCACCTGATGATGACAGAAATGTGCTGACGAAACATTGTGAACGTAAACAAAAAGTAAGTCTACTAATAAGGTCGTTTAAAATATTATAAATATGAAGATAGAGAAGAATATGGTAATTATTGTACGAACTTTTCCGTCCCTATTTGCAAACCTGGCCGTATCTCGAGTTCTTTATTTGAGAGAGAAGCGACATGGACGTCGCGTCATCTCATTGGGTCCGCGGGAACCAGTCAGATGACAGTCATATTGGACTCTTTGCCGTTACGTACTTACGTTAAGATGTAGGATAGGCTGCAGTTGTGTGACTACTTGATTCAACCAAAATTGATAAAACCGTCTTCCTAAACTTATTTAAAAACTTTCACTGAATCGTTATCAATAATTCCATTTTACTTTCTCGTGAGAAATGAAAGAAAAGAAAAACAAGGGACGGCCATTTTGATCACCCTCTGAGCCTCTTTGACGACGATGCGCGCTCAGAAGTTGCTCCGAAGTACGAGAATCTACTCGATACTCATTGGAGTTTAGTTCGATTTGTCTCCTCTCTTCGTAGCCGTAGCTAGAGTTCTTTATAGGGTAGAGAGGTGACATGGACGTGGCGTCATCTGATTGGGTCCTGTTAGGTGACAGCCATCTGGTCCACATTGCCGAGAAAAACCAATGTAAACAATAACAAAGGGCGGCCATTTTGTTCACGGTATGGCCTATTAGATAATGATGCGCGCTCAGAAGATCCGCTGAAGTCCTCCTTGGAGTTTTGTTCGAGTTGTCGCTTCTCTACCCTATAAAGAAATCTAGCCGTAGCCTGCTTCCATTGGTGAGCTCTACTTGAGCACGCCGCGCACTGTACTGCACTTACGTGCTCCCGCTGAACTCCATGGTGTAAGACAAACTTGAGTCCGTTAGTAGGTATCGTTGTAAGCGTTAACCACGTCACAATGACGAGGTCCAGTTCAACATGGGTTTATTCACTAGACACACGTGTTACATGTTGGTATCGTGAAGATGAATGGCTCGTAGCGCAGGAACTGGGTCGTGAGGCCGGGTGACAATGTTGAGACAGCACATCAACACAGAAACATTTAAAGAGACGGCTCGCAGACGCAAGGAAGAGTGGAGTAGACCGTGTGTCGAGAGAGTGCACGCTACCCGAGCATCCGGATTTGACCCCCACAGGGGAAATCGATGTTGTACCCCGTCACACCCATCTTTTCCACCCCCACAGGGGACACTGCGATGACTCCCGAATAGTTCCTCATCTATTACGGCCACTACTGCCGTGGGTTCAACCTTCGTCTCTGTCACTCTCCCTCTCCTGCTGCCTGGAGCCGGCGAAGGATGATAACTGCTGAAGACCTCATCTCAGACTGAGTCTCACTGGGTTCACTCCTATCTACCCCTCCTCTCCACCGAGGAAACCCCCTCCCTCAATGAGCTCCCTCTCCTCAGCCAGACGTTCTCCGCGTCCGAAGGTCTCGCTCGGCCAATTAGTTAGACAGGGACCCGAAAACGCGACATTGGGAAGAACATATACATCGTTCCTTTTCGGACGTAACCGGAGGGAAAAAAATCACACAAATGAAGTATCGTACGTTACAGCATTAATATACGTATCGATAATTCTCTATTGTTTTATTTTTTTTCTCTCTTCTTTCCGAGATAACAGCGTTTAAAAAATACATCATGAAAAGACGCTACTGAACTTATTAATTTTTAAACAATGTTATTTGACTTCTTGATTCCAGACAAATGAAATCACTGGCGCTTCGGGTATAAACAATATCAGTAGGGAATAATACGTGAGTTATGTGATGCTGCATTGTATAATATCGTGTACTAATCAAAACTGTGCTGATGTCCTGTTTAAATTGTTAATGCTAATATGAAACCGAGTGAAACTTACCTTCAACTGAAAGATGTAGAAAGTAGCATCTGACACATTATTCAGGCAAATAAATAGTCTTTCTACATAAAAGTAAATATTTATATTTTCATACAGGATTTAATTTTTTACTCTGAATATCATCGAAATTATCGAGTCCCATTTTACAACTGCAATTGTAAGCTGTATATGGTTCACTTTTCCAGTCATGTATTTTGATACATAAAAGTGAGAAGTACATATATTTTGTGACCCCACCAAGTACCAAACCCATTGTTCCTGTTTGGTAATGGACCACATTTATCTTGATATTTTCCAATCATTTTCAAGCTACTCTCCTTACAAGCATTGTTCCAAGGTGCAATTGAGAAGAGTCAGTTGAGATTTACGCAGGGAATAATTTTATCTTATTCCGCCAATTTCACAATTGAATAAAACTTTGTGCTCATACATTTATTACTCTTTTATTGGTTGCAGTTTATTAAATACGTTTCAAGTGCAATATAATGCACCGTGAAATAGTGAATTTATGAACATATTTTATGTATTTCTAAATCTATTGTCTTTTTAGGAAATAAATTTTATAAATTTGAAATTTAGTCAATTTAGCGAAATGTGTCTTTTTGGATATTATATACTTTCTTNTTAATGCACCGTGAAATAGTGAATTTATGAACATATTTTATGTATTTCTAAATCTAACTATTGTCTTTTTAGGAAATAAATTTTATAAATTTGAAATTTAGTCAATTTAGCGAAATGTGTCTTTTTGGATATTATATACTTTCTTATTAGAGAAAAAAAAATCAATAATTAGGTTCCAAGGTAGTTTCGTTAGGTACCCGATTGTTTAATTCAGTAAAAAAGCTCTGTGTCTCCGAATGATGCCATTATTTCCTCGTAGGATATGACGAACTAACATTTCGACGTAAGTTCATTATCGTATTTTCACATCCGTTTCTCTTCTTTTATGAGGTGCGATTAGACTCTTGCATGACAGTAATTTCGTTGCTGTCAGCGCGAGGAGAGGAAAAGAAACCCAGCCATTCAATTCCAGCCTTTCAATAAGATTGTTTCATGACATCACTCGAATTAAAGGGGATAGATGAACTTGGGTGAAGGACTTGAAAACAGAAGATGTTAGCTCTTTTCTTGTCGTATACTAAACAAAAGTATGCGGGTACAAACATTTAAAATTTGCTATTTCAAATAAATAAAACTAATTTTTCGCCAACCTTACTTTAGCTCCTTTGCCACTTTTCCTTGTCCGGAGGAAGATGACTGCTATGGAGTCGAAAGTTAACTATAACAATAAATGTATGGTTGGTGAGACTAAAAAAATTAGATTCATTTTTAATTACGCTACCAAAACGTCACCAACACCATGTGTATTTGCTATTTTGATTTGTAAATTAACAAAAATTTGAAAATTTTCAATGCCCGTGTTTCATAATCGTTTTAAAAATTCCTTTGCATTAATTAACCTTAATTGTACCAAGCGCTTTCGCGATCTTTCCCAATACGCGAGCTCCTACTTTTAATATTTCATTGAATCCGTAATAAAACAATGCTGAGTCGGATCGTCAGATCCGGATTTGTAAGATGGCAACTTTATAATTCATGACGAAGCACAGAGTAAAAACTATCCAACTTGCTTTCGGCATGGGAAATTTTACCATTAATGTGGTCTATAGACTAGTGATTATTAGGGTTCATCACGATATAGCACTATTTACCTAATTTCCTCTTAGCAGTCCAATTATTATCCAATGGTAAACCAATGTATGCAACCAAGCCCAATGAAATAATTCGATAGCGAGATTTCGACGGAAATATCCGTTTTGGCGATCACTGATTCTGAAAAAGTGGTTTCCGGCATAACGTCCGTCTGTCCGTCTGTGCGCAGCGATTCTGAGTAAATGGATGAACCAATTTAATTCATATTTCGTATTTACGGTAGAATTTACTTGTTATCGATGCACGTGCTCTATTTCTTTTTACTTTAAAACACATGATACTTCATAAGGTCAAAGAACTCTTATGAATGTTTCTTAAAAACAGCTCCAACGATTTTGCTTACATAAAGTATAATTAGTATGCATTACATCAGCATTAGTGGTATTTCGCTTGAAAGTTTGGTATAGACGCAGTAAGATAATTTATGTATGCTACGCTTACACATTAGTTTATTGTTCCAAGAAGCTTGAATAATATTTAGCAATATAAATGGACAAAGCAGACGTAGAATACACTGTTAGTAAACTGAAATGAAAGATATGACAATGATAGAATGCAAACGCACTGCAGATACGAAAATAATTTCTGTCTACAACGAAATTACATTTAAACGACACTTTTACGATATTTATAAGACTGATATGTTGCTACATGTTTTGAAATAATATTCCGAATATTTATTGGACATTCAATTTGAAATAAAAAACAGTAATAAGTTCATCTAGCGACTTTGAACATGAACAGAGCACTCGAAGACGGCCAGAAATAACCCTTTCACTACAGAATTTTTTCTCAAACAATGCTGGAGACGGATAAACGTATATAAGAAAATATGTGCACTGGTTTTGCACCACTAGTTATAAACGTTTTGGCACGTCAGCTTCAAAAAGACATACATAAGTTTTATTTATAACTAGCTTTATTTTCTTATACTTCTTACTCGTAACTACCTCCTTACTGCTCTATGTTTGGGACTATCCAAATATGTGAACTCGTTATGTAATCGTTACTTGTGATAATTCATGCACATTATATGAATATATTTGCATGTTGCGTGACCTTTCTTGAATATCTCGTCTTAATTGATTCTACGGCCACAAATCCGAAGCAATGTTTCGGGAAGATGCTTGTTATTAAATTTGAAATTAAAAGATTATGGTTCTTTTTTCATAAAGCATTGTTTAAAAATAAATCTCTCTAAATGTACCAAATTAAAACTATATACAGCGGAAATAAGACCTGTAGTTATATACGCAGCCGAAACATGGACTCTCAAAGCAAATGACATCCAAAGGCTAATGATATTTGAGAGGAAAATTTTGCGAAGGATATATGGCCAATAAAATTAGAAGATAGCACCTGGAAAATAAGAAGTAATAGAGAATTGGTTGAAATAATTAAATCTAGAAACATAATAAATTTTAAAAAGGCACTGACTTCGCTGGATGGACAATGATAGAGAAGTGAAGAAAATTTTCAACTGGTTCCCCTCATCCACCAAAAAGAGAGGAACAGCAAAAATCAGTTGGAGATGATGTGCTGAAAGATACCAGGAATATTTATCTAGTGCTAAGTTAAATAAAATGGATGACTGTGGACACTCTTGGCATAATCCATTAATTACCGAGAGTGGTTCCGACACCGTTTCTCCAATCTGTACTTTAGCTAACATATCTTTAAAAGGAATTTTGTCCATATAATTTAATTTTTTAAGTATGCCAAATTCCGTTAGTACTTTAAGTAAACCGCTCCTACCCACTCTGTCATAGGCTTGTTTTAATTCTATGAAAAGATAATGGAAATTGACATTAAATTCATGGCTTTTTTCCATTATCATCTTTGGTGTGAAAATGTGGTCAATAGTAAATCGTGATTTTCTGAAGCCATACTAGTATTTCCCAAAAACCTTTTCTGAGAAGAGCTCTATACGTTTTCCTTATATTGCTGATAAAAAGTTATACACCGCACTCAATTGTGCGATTCCTCTGTATTTAAAAACTTTTTTGTGTATAGCGAAAATGACTGTCATTTCCATTCTTCTGGTTTTCTTGTTCAGTTAATATTCGTTGAATTAATTTGTGTATTTCTTCCAATAGTATTAAAATAATTCTGTACCGATACCATCTTCACCGGGTGATTTAATGTTGTTTACACTCCGTATTTGATCTTTTATTTATCTTCGAGTAGTTGGTGGCTCCATTACTCCACTATCTGTAAATATAATAGCACTAGACCCAACTCTGTTCAACAATTTTTCATGGTCTCTCTCCATCTCTCCAATATTTCCCTCACTTCTCCCATGATTTCTTTCTTTCTTATCCTTACAAAACATATTTCTTCATTGAGACCCTTACCTCGCGGTAGCCAATATTTTATATAATTTTCGGTTGCTCCTCTTATCATGTTCTGCTTGCAATTCAGAGATTCTCATTTGTTCCTCCATTTCATTCATCTGTATGCATATCCTTCTCACTTCGTTTCTCTTTTCTTTGTTGCCTAGTCTTCTTTTCTATGTTATCTTTGTTGCCCTTGTCTGTCTGTGAATCTTTGTTTTCCGTGCTTCATATCCTTCTTCCACCAAGTTCACATTCTTCATCATGCCAGCTATTCTCCTTTAGATTCGGCTTATATCCCGTCACTTCCTTAGCCACTACCTGTAACTTTTCCTTAATCTTTTCCAATTACACTCTAGTAAAAGAGAAAATGAAGCGTTGGTTAGGACATACTCTAAGGAAGGCTACCGGAGTCATTCAGAAGACGGCACTTAACTCGAGACAACAAGGATCTCTCAAACACGTCCGTCCGAAGAAGACCTGGAAGAGGACAATCGAGGAGAAAAGTCTTGGAATGGAAAAGACATTAAACGAAGTAAGGAAACTGGCCAACAACAGGACCAGATGGAAGTGTTTCACGGAAGACCTACGCTCCAAGACGAGCGACAAAACTTAATATAATGAAATATTTCTCCTATTTCCTCCTCGCATGACAATTGATCCGACATTTTAGACTGGAATTTCACTGTGAATTTTCTAAATCTTAGTTAATCTACATGATATATTTGTTCCTTCCTCTTTCTCTATTCATTTTTCGTATGTCTAAGCTGCGCCGGAACTAAGAAATGGTCTGTATCACAATCTGCACCTCTGTATCTTCAGGCGCCTATTTTGCTTGTTGCATGTCTCCGGCTTACCATCACTTGGTCTAATTACTTTAAATGCTCTCCATTTAGGCTAATCCAGGTCGCTATATGATTCCTTTGCGAGGGAAATGCGTTCTACTTATACTCATAACCCCTTCTCCAGCGATAAGCACTGCTCGAACGCCGTTATCGTTGCAAGTTGTGTGTTTGCTATATTTCCCTATCAAGTTTCTCACACTATTTGTACCTTTAAATCTCTTAATATTATCTTAACATTATTTTGAGGAACATTTTCGCATATAGCTTCAATTTCTTTTAAAAAAATTAATATTGTTACTTCTTCTCCGCCCTCTATTAGATAATGTACACTGATGAAGGCTACATTATAAAATTTCGCTTTCACTTACAGCAGATTTTTTTTTCTACAGCATCACACTTAATTATAATTTTTTATGTTTCATTAATCATAAAACGCGTATGTAACGCATTTTCATTATTACCGTCATTATTTAATATATAATCCTGAATCTCAACTAATTGTGTTATCCCCAATCTACTTTCCTGAACAGCTGTTGTCTATCTTGCAACGTTTAAGTGGATTTTTCAGATTTCTACTCGCATCTGTGTGAAGTATACTTCTTACATTCCATTTCGGTAGACACAAATCATCTTTCCTCAATCTTTGCCACAGTCGTCTCCTGTCTTATTTACGGTATATCATTTGTATTTGAATTTTCCTTATAATTATTTTTTTACAAGAATGGATTGTCTGTCGTTTGCTCATCCCCTACAGCCTAGAGAACCGTTAAACCACTGTCAAGAATTAATCTTTAAAAATTCATTCATTTTTTTACAATGACGCAATTGAAAGACATTTAATAAATATTAAATTATACAAATACTTCAAGGTAATGACGTCTGTTAACGTCTTCAGGGATGATTAATTTGATCAAATAAGTACATAATTTCCATCATAAAATTGTATAGGGTAAAATTAAACTTATTAGAAAGCATGTAAAATCAATTAATATTCCAGTTTGTCACATCGTTAGTGCTCTGTGTTCACTCCAACGTGCATAGTAATTGAAACACTCTGTTGCTGACGATACATCGAGAGAGAATGGGGAGAGAAGAAAATGCGAAGAAGTTTCTGTGGTCAATTAGCCCAATGTATTGGACTTGCCGCTTGTTGGGACATGCCCCTGCTCACTTGACACCAGGATCAACAAGATTTAAAAACTCAGTGACAAAGTATCTAATAGATAACAGTTTTACGCTTGCCATATGTTTGCTTTACCTAAGCGTGTTTTTTCGATTTATTTTCAACAAATGGAATGCCAACATGCTAACAGAATTTTCGGTGATCACAATCACTAATATGGTGTCTAGTACAATCATTGTGTTTAATATAACGGTATTTATCTCTTTTGTAATCAATTTCAGACCGAAATTCATGGCAATAGTTTCTATATTGTCGGAGATCGATTGTGATATTTTAATTGATGTTCGGGAAACTTATAGAAAAACGTTTCAAATTAATGCTTTGTTTGTCGTATTATTTGGACTATTTTTTGTCTCGTCGATTTATTTATATTCTCTGCAGTTTCTTCATTTCGTTAAACTTTATGACGGATTAGTCGGAATCAACGCACTAATGGGAACTTTAGCTTTGAACTATCAATACGTTCTCATCGTTCTTATTTTAAGGCATCGTTACAAAGTACTTAGCAAGAA
>NNCF01129440.1:7336-52553 GCA_002313205.1 Laupala kohalensis
ATGGCAAGATGGAATAAAGATATGAAGATACCTTTTTTTATCCTATTTTGTGAAGTAAACATCCGAAACCTAAACACAAATTTTGAAGAAATGTATTGTCAATAAAACCAAAAAAAGCTGCCCAAAAGCAGACACTTCTCAATATCTTTTCAAAAATATACTAATATTATCTCTCTATTTAAGTGGCATTGTCCTTTCATCAACACAAAAGAACTACATATAATGTAGGAACTTGACATTTTGATGAGAAGTTACCTTTGTGTTGTTGAGACTCACTAAGAGAGGTTTTTCAATTCTGATTTCAAAGTGGTGAAAAGTGTTCTTTTGAATTTTTGCTAATTTTATGATCTAATTGAAATATCTTGGTTTTTGTGAGTAATCATTATTCATTTTAATATCTAAAACCTGTAATAGCACCAGCAATGTGCACAGTTAATATGCAATAGCAATAGTTCTCGGTAAATGAAAGATTAAATAATGAAAAAAAAAATTTAAAAAAAATGATTACTCCAGATTTAAAAGCAAGGTCATAAGAAATTAAGAAAGAAATGTATACAGGAATTTATTGCACTATTACTATATTATAGTGGCATGATAAAGATCTTTTATTGCATTTATATAATTGGACATTTTCACTATTCTTCTGTTTGGAAAGTGTCTTATGTGAAATAATAAGCAACTCCTTTTCTTTCAACAAACATATTTTAAAGTTATTTGTTCATATTTCATTTTAAAGTATTTTCTTCTTCTTCTATTTAATATCAAAATTCTTTCCGTAAATGCAGATAATTAATGCTTATGATCATGTGGATGACAGAAAGGTTCTTTACTCCATAACAACCTCATTCTAGACTATATTGTTTCAAAGAAATGATATTAGTTCATGCAGAGTAAAAGATTTTATTTGGAAGAAATACTTGAAATCTAAAAGTGAGTTTAAAATGATGAATTCAGGAAAAAAGAAAATAAATTCTGCAGATTTTCTTCTGAATTTTAAGGTTTCATCAGAAATTGCTACTGATTTGTAACAGTTAGTGAGAGGGAGAGAGAGGGAGGAATAGAGAGAGAGAGAGGGAGGAATAGAGAGAGAGAGATGTTAGTATATTTGTTTGTTTTGTGTACACGTTCTTATACACATTAATTTGTTATATTATGTTGACATGTTGAACTATGACAATTTCATAAAATAATACATAAAACATATGTATACATATTATTACATTGAATGAAAGATAATTATTATTATTATAAGAAGGAAACTATAACTATGTTTCTATAATGTTAAAGAATTTACTGATATTAATGAAAGAAGTTAAAAGAGAGTTTCAGTCTCCCAATAAATATTGTTTTCAATATGATTTCGGATGATGTAAGTGATGTATTCCTCTTATACATGATTGCGCCATTATTATAGTACTCTAGATATAGATCAAATTCATGTTTTCATGCATGCTGTTTTTAATGCTTTTTATTTATATTGGTTTATTTCTAACTCTACACAACCTTTATTATTCTCTTGAATTGTATTAATCTCAAATTTTTACTGCACAACATCTACAATTCATTTTGGAATAATAAATGGATAACAGTACATATTTATTAAATAATTTATTTTATAAATAATAAATCAGCCACTGCCCTTGGGGCCTTTATCAGAATTGGTGGGATGGCCCTTTGCTTTCTTCTGGAGAGTAAATTTGTTTACTATCCCCCACGTGGTCATGCACAGTTTGCAGCTTTTTTTGGCACTAAAGTTTATTGAATTATTCATATTTTCCATCAGAATATATAATTCTTCACAACTGACGTGAGCCCTTTGCTCTTTGGTTGTTAATTTGCCTGAGAATAATCCACAAAAAGGATTGAAATGCTGCATGTTATTTTATTTATTTGTGTTTTAGAGTAAATATGTCTGTTCATAAAAAAATAGTCTTTTATTTGTTATTGATAGAGTTTATTTATTTCTTTTTATTTATGTGAGAAGTATGTATGTAACCTCCAAAAATGACCTCAAATAAATTTCCAAACTTTTCAGGAAAATTTCAAACTATATTTTTTGAAGACTAAGATTAAGAAAAGAAATATTACATTCAGCATTAAAGCATTAACAAAATGCTTGAGATATGAAATAAAATATTAATTTTACAAAGAAAAATTAAATCCTTCAAATTACTTAATAGTGACATAAATTTCTTATAGTAAATATTTGCAATGACTTAATACAGACAAAATAACATATTTGTTATCAATAGTAAATTTAATGTTAGTGAATAAATTAGTTTTTTTTTTCCCCTCCACGTGGTCATACGCAGTTTGTACTGTTTTTTGACAATAAATTTATTTATTTATTTATTATTGTTTAATCTACAATTATAATACATTTCAATTGAGTAATATCAACATAGCATTTATACAATGCCTTGAAAAGAGGAAAGTTGACTTCTCTTGAAAATATATTGCATATTGAAACAAAAAAACTCACTAATAATTTTTTAATATTCTTGACATTGAAGAAAAACTTCATGAATAGTCCTATGCATTGAATCCAAGGATTACCTCACTCATTTATTCAACAAAATAAATACTACATCCCTAATTTTTTAGGATATTTTTTTCACGTTGATTAGAAAATATATACGTACAATGGCCAAATATGACCTCATGTAAATTTCTCATCTTTTCAGCTACTAAAATAATACTGACAACTAAAACACTACAAAATTGTTTCATATTTTATGATTTAGAAGCACCAAAGTGATGTATTGACAAAGAACACAAAACATCATGATCTTATAACATGATATTTTGTGTGTTTAAAGAGAAAGTGTATCAGTAGAAATGCAAAAATTGACCTCAAATCAATTTCGGATTTTCTCAAAGAATAATAAAAAAAAAGTTTCACATTTTAAGATTTAAAGAGGACAAAAGAGAAGCACAAAGTCATGTATTTTCTGACATGATAAAGCACTGCAACTGTTGATTAGTTGGGGGAAAATTTTTCAATTTTTTCTCACGTGTTTAATCAAAAAAGCTATGTGTAGTATGACTAAAAATGACCTCAATTGAATTTTTGATTTTTTTTAAAATCACAAAAAACTATCACATTCTAGGGACTATTGTGATGCTCTGACACAGTGCATGAGTCATATGCCTATGACATGATAAAGCACAAAAAATGAAAAATTTGGGAAAATTTTCAATGGTTTTTTATGTTTTATTGGAAAATATGTGTAGAAATGCCAACAATGAATTTTTGATAAGAGTATTATAAATGGTATTGGAAGAAATAAGCCATTGTCATCAATTGTTTAAAATAATAAAGCTTAAAAATAATTTTGAAAAGTTTAATCTCTTTAACAGATTTTAAATATTGACAATCAACTAGGTTTACTTGTAGAAAACCATGTATTAATATTTTGGACAATACATGCAATCCAAAATGTTCTTTTAATATCTATTATGGTTGAATACTTCACAACATTGTAGTAGCACTACAAATATATTTTTGTGAAATTTTATGAATTTGTATTGTTCAATTTCCCCCCCTCTTTTACTAGTTAGCAGGTAGTGACTCAAACAACAATTTAGTAAGAATCAATATATACCAATGTCTATTTTTTATGAATCAATTTTTTCATGGTACTTTATGTCTACATACAGTAGAATAAAATCAATTGCAAGGACATGTCATTGCTTGTTTATTCGTGATAACTTAATGAAATTGTTTTAAAGCTCTTTTTGAACGAAAATCGATTATGTACGGGTACCTTGGATTAACCGGCCAAGCTGGTAACCGGCCAGGGTCTCTGTCCCGACCAAACCGGTTAAGGAGGGTTTCTACTGAATGTTTGTAGAGTTTATAATACTTTTTTTCAAATTAATATGAATGGTATAGTTTAAAAATTCACAGTGACGCCCGTAAATTCTTATAACTCAGGGTACAAAGGGAACAGTTTGTTTTTCCCCATCTCTCCTTACAGTCTCCGTAGTAAAAACTGATTGGAACATTTCTGAAAGTAATTCCGTCCAACATAAATTATTTACATAGTTCGTATATACAGAGAGAGAAAAGTTATATTTCGGTAACGAGACAGTCTTATTTCAGGTTCATAAAAATCCAATAGATGTCTCCGAAAGCATGTCTGAAAGAAAAAGAAGAGTTCATTTTCTAATGTTGTATTTTAACCATTATTCACATTATGCAAGGAAATATAATCGTTAGTTTACCGTCTTGAAGGTCACTTAATGCACGATTGTCACATTTCACCTTCCCTGAAATAATTCACAGGAACGAAAGGACGTTCCGACAGGATACGAAACCTAACAAAAATAAATAAAATTTCTTCATATAAATAAACAGATTCACGCCCTATTATAACTTCATATAGGTTCACATATTCAACACTTACAACACTCCAAGACACAAGGTTCTTATATTTTTGCATCACTCCAAGATCCTGGCTTCTTTCCATATCCTCGTCTTACACATCACGGAAGCTGAAAGCTGATCGTACAAGGAGGATCTGTCATTGAATTTGTGAACAAGTTTAGTGAAACATTTAACTCAACACTTCAAGTCTCGTTACCATGGACTCTGCAGTTTTAATTTAACCTTCAAAACTGCCCTCTGTAAAAAGAAAAAAAAGGAGTACATTTGATTTGTCGAAATACCTGAAAAGCGATAGTGAAGTAAAACCTTACGTTGTGCACTATTTGTGCGTTCTTTTTCACCGTTTCTACGTCGGAATTTAAGCACATGCTAACAAGGTTGAAAATGACTTTCCCTTATCGCTTATCATCCTCTTTTCAAATGATTTACGTATCCCGATATACTGAGAAATTTCATTTATACGACATAGCAATTTGATTAAAAGCTTCACCTTATCTAGTTTCGATGTCTCCAAATGTCCTCAAATTTGGATTCTTTCTCAGAGCCTTCTCGTCCTGTTTCTCGTGTGGCATCTATCAACAGTATTCACGCCCATTTACTGTTCTGTTTTCTCAAATAATGTACGGATACGAAAGGACGTTAGGATTCCAAATAAGTACACAGATTCATGCCGAATTACAACTTCACATAAATAAATAAATAAATAAATTTATTGTCAAAAAACAGTACAAACTGCGTATGACCACGTGGAGGAAAAATAAAACTAATTTACTCTCCGGAAGCAAGCAAGGGACCATCCCATAGGTATACAGTTCAACACTTACTCCAAAGGCCAAGGCACTTTATATTACCACAGGACTTCGAGGACTTAGGTTTTTTCCATATCTTAGTGATAGTGTAATAATCCACATCACATTTTCCATTTACAACGCGCTCCTTTTTCCTGTTTCTTCCATAAAAGTTATTACTAAGAAGGTTAAAAGGGACCTATATTTGACAAGAAAAATAACCATTTCACCTTTCTTTCTCAAATAAAAACATTGGAAATATGTATTGGAATATTATCACCTTCAGTTGCTTTGTCACCCGTGACGTCTATCTCTTTCCAAATTAATATCTTAACCCGCTATACTCTATTCCACAGCTGATCCATTGAGATTACCCTGTATGCTCCGGTTATTACCCATGATAATATGGAGCGTGAGGAGGGTTTCACACCGGCGAAAAATATCTTTCGCACCAAACCCGCTCAGGAACGTAGGCTCAAATAGGTTTGCGCCAATTAGCCCCCCCCCCCAGTCAATGTAGTTTATCCCGACATTGTGACCAATAAGGTGAGGGACGACGTGAATTCTGTAGGATCGGTAGGGGCCACAATCGCTGCCTCTGTCTCTGAAAACGCTACAACAGGTTTTCCGGCTAAGGTAGATTTAACTGAAGGTAATGTAGGGAACGTAATACGCGTCCACACTTTATTGTGCACGTCGCAGATTTCCAGGATCACCAAGCGGTGGTCCGGAGGTTGACCACTCTGAAGAATGAGGACGCCAACACCTCATTCTCCTGGTGACGGAGGAGAGACGTCACTGCCTAGTGATTCGGGGCCTTCAGCCGAATGAAGACCTCGAATCGCTCCGCGAGGATATCATCAACAAGGGGTTCCAGGTATTCCACCTTTCGGAACTACAACGAAAGAATGGTACGGACTGGAGGATTCACCTGGGACTTTACGTGGTGGAGCTAGCGTTCTCCGCCAATCAAATCTTTCGACAAACAGTCGGGTATTTGGGCAATGTGCGGGTTGTGCTCGAGGAGTGTAACATGCTGTGAGATTTGAATAATTCAGTAATTAATTAGAATAATAAGATCATCCTTGTTCGGGAATAATGAAATTTAAAAGAGAGGAAGGAAAGTCTTCCGACTCAATAGAAATTTAAAAGGTCGGCCGTTGAAAGATGACGAAGGCAGCCCCGTACATCTGGTATGGCGCAGACCTACAGTCGGCTCTTTGGTGTCGAAGGAAATTTACAACTTTTTAGAAATAGCAAGTTAGCGAGGGGGTGGGGAAAGCGACCCAACCCGACCGCAAGAACCCCAGATGTGCGAGGCTTGAAACAAGAACCAACTTGTCCGGAAGATCGTTGGGAGTAAAGATCGTTGCAAGAAAACATTGAAAATTATTTGAAGCTCTTTAAAAATTTCCCAATCAGAATCTAGGCGTAAGAAGGGGGAATCGTTTTGGCATTGGAAGTTTCGGTCACGTGGAATTCAAAATTTGGAAGATCTTTTGGGGGAAAAATAGATAGAAGTGGGGAGTAAGACCATTTAAGGAATGGCAAACGAAATTACGCGCTCATATCGCTCACATCAGTCACATCGCTCAGAGATTTAGATTTTTTCGACGCAGCTCAGAGATTGAGATTTTTTACATTACTCAGTTCTTAGAGTTTTCACATTCTTGAAGACGCGACTCACATCAGTCAGATCGGATCGCGTAGATTTTTCGCTCAGCTCACAGCGCTGATACGTTTTTTTTGACATTGCTCGCAATCAGTCATTTTGCGCAGCTCAGATATTAGATTTTCGCAATCAGCTCACATCACTTACATCGCTGAGACAGATTTTTCGCTCAGCTAAGATGTTTCTAGCTCGTCGCCGCAGACGCTCACGATCGTATCAGCTTTTCGTCAGATGTTTTTAGCTGCGCTCGAGATTTAATTGTTGATCTTTTTGATCATCGGGACGAGTTAATAAACTGATCTCGATCCGAACCACGCACGAACTATTTTCGGGTGGTCATTCGGACGGACGTGGTAATGCTGACGCTGTGCTTGGAGGGCCGAGTCCGCAGAGAATGAATAGGGTAACTTTTGGTAGTCGCCGCTGATTGACACCGTCAGCTGTCGCCCGAGATTGGAGCCTTGCTGACCTCTGCGAGGACCCTACTCTACGGCCTGCCTAGTTGGTCATCTTGAGAGGTATTATACGACTGTTGGTAATGTTTAAACCCACGTCGTATTGCGCTTGCGCGTCATGGATCAATTTGCATAAATTATAAAAAAGGGGCACGAACTTTGGACTAAATCAGTGCCAAGACAGATTTCATTGCTGATAAAATTATGCCATGGTTAAATTCAGTGCATTGCTATTGTTAAGAGAAAGGGAGATTTAATTGTTGATTAGATAATATTATGATTAAATTCAGTGTATTGCTATTGTTTGAGAGAAAGGTAGATTTAATAGTTGATAAGCTAACATTATTATTAAATTCAGTATATTGCTATTGTTTGAGAAACAGGGAGATTGAATTGTCAATAAGATAATGTTATGGTTAAAGCCAGTGTATTTTAGTTTTTTTTTGGAGGGAATGACGTCACTTCGGCGTTAGTGTTTGTGTTCTTATTTGATTACCATTTGTGTTTGTGTCTTTTGGGGGAAAACAGCATGAGGGATTTTGTTGTATTTAAAACGATGATTAAATTAAATGGATTTATTTGCCAGTAGCGTTTTCCTTGAGTGGAACCATTGCATGGCCCTTTCCTTCATTAAAAAAAATCGAACCCAGAAATTATTGTGGAACCCTGAGATAAAATAGTCGAGGCGCTCAAAATTTAAATTCAGTATATATTTTAATCACCAAGTTTCGTTCTGCCACAATACGTGAGTGGATCACTCACTGCACGCGATGCCAGGTTTGGGGTCACATCCGCAAACACTGCGGACGTGACGTCGTTTGTCCTCTGTGCGCGGGCCCCCACACCCTGGCGCAGTGCTCTCCATGGCCCACACGCCTCACCTATAACAACTGTGCCGGCGACCATTGCGCTTCCTTGTCTGGTTACCCGGCTTTCCTCGAACTAAAGAAACGTCGCACCAAACAGATTGCTCGTGCTCACGAGCAGCGCGTGAATACGCAAGCTGTTCATAGGGCAAATATCCTGACGATAGCCAACGTGGCAGTTGCACCAGCCCCGAGGCCGCTGTTGGTGTCCTTTGCCAACATCGTGCAAGGGACCACTGGTCCATCTACTCATTCTCCTTCAGCTTCGCCTTCTATTGACAACTTTTCTTCACTTCTAACAAGTATAACTGCTGAAGACCTAGTCTTTATCTGGGTTGTTGCAATTACTTAAAAATTTTGATATGCGTGCTATTTTCGACGCAATCAAATTAATTCTTCCCATTCTTTCAGCCATTGGCCCCTTCCTCCCTAAGGCTCTTAACGCCTTACAAGTTCTTGCCCCCCTCTTCTAAATGACCCCCAATAATATTACCTCCTTTGCGTCGTGGAACTGCCGTGGCACGACTACCAGTAAACATGCGGAAATTCGACAATTTCTTACCGACTTTTCAATCCATGTTCTTCTTCTCCAGGAGACATGGCTTACTCCCTCTTCGTCTTTCTCTCTTGCGGGGTACCACATCTATAGAGATGATAGGCCTAGGCCACCCCCAATTTAAACACACGCGACGGTACAACCATCGCCATCCGAAAGACTTTCCCCCATACTCGCCTTCCAACTCCTACTCTTTCTTATCTTGAAGCCACGGCCATGATTCAGAAGGATTTGTAAACAATTAAGCCGTGATGCTCATCCACGATGAGCTCCATCCGGTGCTGGCGCGGACAAATGATGCCACACACTCGAGAGGTTTTATTCTAGCAAGTTCCTTCCCTTCGTAAAGCAACACGAGAACAGAGGAGATGCAAAATATTTTAATCATTGTATATGTGATTGATAGTTTGAGAATTTAATGTTTGTCGTTAGAGTGTATATCTTTTTTATGTCATTTTTCTGTCAGACGACGAAATACAATAATTTGTGGAGAGAATTCAATCAAATTTGATAGTTTTCTATCTTAATGTAGTTATCGATATATTACTATTGAATGTCTGGCCAAATGTAGACGTGGAATAAATATTTAACCATATAAGCAGCGTAATCCGTAGTGACTGTTATTTTATTGACGCGGAACAAAAACTAACGCAGACACAGAAAATAGAAATTTCGTCGGGATTCTGCTCCTCCATGTATAAAAAATCTGATTGATCTAGGATGGTATCATGATTTCAGCATGCAATCGCTCTGTTTCTGCCAAGACAAAATTATAACTTTGGGTAAAACAAGAACTCCCGTTCGACGGTGGGAGGGGTCGGTTAGTAATAAAAATGGTAAGTTTTTTGCACTGATTTGATTGAGGCAGGTCCATGCTGAAACAAGTGAAGTTTTTTTTTAAAATGTATGAATGTGGTCTTCGGAAAGTGGTTTTGTTCATCTATAGTGCTAAGTAAGATATGGAAGAAAAATAAAAAAAGTAACTAAAAAAGTTCCCGCATGACCTGATGGGTGTCCACTGTGATATCCGCTAAGGAAGTTGACTAACTCATTAGATTAACAATATTAAGATGTCAAGATCAAGCTGAGTTGTATAAAACATGTTTATTATATTCGTGTAAGTGTATCTGTCAGTGATTTGATGACTTTGGCTTCTCGTTGGTGTTAATCATGGATAGATTGCTGCTCAATCATGTATCGGAATCAAGTAAAATTCTTATATCGTTTTCCATATAATTTCGGTTGCTCAATACATACGAGGTAGTACTTCTCGGACGAAGGAATAAGAGGAGTGTTCGATTCAGTCTGAAGTACACAGTGAAATTTTCGATCGAAAGTAATGGTAGAAAAATTTGAAATTATAACACACTATTGATTCTTTCATAATATTAGATAACTCTTTATTTCAAAAGAAGCGTTGTAAAGAAACGTGTGTACATGATTAGGACTAGTACAGAAAGATCCAACAGGTCAGTGGACAACGGGACGAAACCAATACCACCGAGTGGAAGGGCTACGAGTTCGTGTCCCGGGATATGCAAGTTCTTGAAAGGTGAAAGTTTAAAATTGTGGATGAGAATTATCAGGTGTTCAACATCATTTGTAACAGATTTCACATGCGACGGTGGATTCGTCGAGAGCATCGTCGGCTATCAGTCTGATGCAAGACTGCGAGTTCGCGCCAGTGTGAATGTTTGTGCATGTGTGAAACGGTGTTCAAAGCATCGTAGTGTCTGTCAGTCTGACACAAATGTGATAATATGATTGTGTATATGACGGTGACTCAGTTCAGAGTATCGTAAACTGTCGGTGAATGATAGTGGAACTCACGATAACTCAGTCCCGAGCACCAGGTGGTTCAATGAAAGTCGGTGGCTGCAAGATCGCGCCAGAGTGAGTATAAACGAAGTTACATGAGGAGCAGTTGTCAGTCATACAATGTGAAAATGTATGATAAAAATAGTTAATGCCGACTGAGGTTTGCTTGATGTAAATGAAATAGTGACGGTTGTAATTTTTTTTCTCAATTTAAGAGGCAAGGGTGATTCTCACGCAGAGAAATATCCCCTCCCTTTTCAATCTTAATTCTTTCAGACGGAGAGCGCACTACCTATTGGAATGGACAGCTATTGACCTAACAATATTTTTACCTGGTCAGCTATTACCAGCTATTAACCTGGCGAGCTATTACCTTGGCCAGCTATTGGATTGACAAATTTTGGTCTGGCCAGCTATTGGCCTGGCCTGCTATTGACCTGACCAACTATTGGCCCGGCCAGCTCTTACACTGGTCATCTATAAATCTATAAAAACATTTCAATTTTTTTTCGAAAAATGTTTGGATACTGATATATATATAGTCTGAAAAAATAATTGAAAATGTTTTTAATGAAATTTTATTTTAAATTTTTTTGGGTACTTAAATAAATATTTTTGGATTAAGACAATAAAAAATTTCAAAATTAAAAAATCGAAATTTTTAAAAACATTTTGAGTTGCTTAGTTATTTTTTGACCGAGAACATAAATTTTTTTAAAAATCTATTTAAAAAAATCTTTTTGAAACTTTTTTTTGGAACTGTGTGTACATATTGTTAATGGGTCCATTAAAATTTTAAAAAAATTCAGAAATTTTTTTGGAATATATTTTTGTCCAGTACTTGGTCTCGCTAGTAGTACGCCTACTAGCTTTTTGGAATGACCAGCTATTGGCTTGGCCAATTTTGGCCTGGACTGCTTATATTAAAAAGACATTCACTCACGGAACCACGGCGGTTATGTAGTTAAGACCGAAATGTAAGGGTTTGGCCCCATAAAAGTAAACAACGATTTAACCGTCGGCGTGCGTTTCTGATGAGACGCGTTTGAAAGTGTGGGTGGTAAGATAAGATAGAGGGACAAACATGCCTCGTCAGAAAAAAAGCGTTGCAATGTTAGCTAACGAATTTCTTTAAAGAGCAACGCCAGGAGTGGCTGGACGTGCACTCGTGGGATTTTTTTCGAAATTTGGAGTCACGGGAGGCGGAGTCGCTAGTAGAAGTGGGGAGCGAATTAATAAAAAAGGAAGCAGAAACGGTCAGAAGGTCACTTCAGACTTAGAGACATTCAGATTCAGATATTTCCTCGATTCACTTCGTTGCGCAAGGAGACTTACTTTTTGAAGCACTCCGTAACTTATGCTACTTCAAGTTATTTTGTGAGATATTTCGAGACTTCGAAATATTCATTCGTTTGTTCGGAGGTTTTAAGATAGTTTATTCGTTTTTGGAGCATCATTTTGGACTTGGGAATGACGGCTCAAATTGTGCCCACTCTGAACAATACTTCCTGAACTCGGGTTCGAGAATGATCATTGGAGACGTTTACCGGAACACGATGGCGTCGTTCTGCTGAGCGGGAAACACACGGGTAGTTCCTGGAACTGAGAGGCGGTTTCTCCGAAATGGAGGGGCGGTATGGACAGGTTGACGAACGAGAGGAGGCGAATTCCTGGGGTCACCAGGGCAAGTGTACCCGCACCACCACAATGCTATGATCATCCATCTTTGGTATAAGGTAACAAATACAAGCTGGTTGCATCCAGTGGTAAGGTAATTAGCCGCGGAGAAGACCAGCGTGTGCTACGAGTATAAAACCATTACGGCCCCGCTCAGAACATTGAAAACATTAGTTTGATCCATAAGGATCTTATCAAGAAGATGAGCGATCAAGTGTTTAATTATTCATGCATTTTAATCAATGTCTGCCTTCAGCATCTTAACTTACGACGAGATATAGCATGTTTGTGTTTCACGTCAAGATTTTCTGTTTTGTGTTTTTTTTTGGGGGGGGGGAATGTTTAATGGGGATTGAGAAGGAAGAAAGCATGGTAGACTTAGAAATTATGTACCAGTATTCAATAAACATTTTAGTTGTTTTGTTTCTTCAATTGTGTTTCCTTATGGGATAAGGAACCCCGTGAGTGAGTTCACCTAGTTAAATAATTCGAATCCTAAATTTCAATGAATACCCTGAAATCTGTGCTCTTTTGAATTCCTAATTACTCTAGAACTTCATTAATTAATTGTTCCAATTTTTAGGACAATTTGGCGCCCAACACTCAAGACTTACAACGTTTTTTCTTCATTGTTAAGTCTCGTTTGGTAACAATTAGGTACTCCAAAGCGGGATCTTTGGTCAATTAATTAGTTAGTAGTCCCGTCACATATATATATTTCGATCAGGACCATAAAAAATTTTCAAAAATTCTTTCATTTTTTTGAATTTTTTTTGGGTACATAGAAATATATATTTTTCGTTTGAAACAAAAAAAATTTTCGTTTTGAAATTTTTTTGGGTACTTAGGTATATGTAATTTCCAATGGGACCATAAGAAATTTTTGGGTACGTAGACCTATATGAGGAACATAAAAAATTTTCAAAATCTTTTTTGAAATAATTATTTTGAAATAGTTATTGGTACTTTAGTATATATAATTTTCGATTGCGACCATAAAAAAGTTTTAAAATCTTTTTGATTTTTTTGGGTACGTTGGTAATAATTTTTTTCGATTGGGACCATAAAAAAATTTCAAAATTTTTTTCGAAAACTTTTTTTAATTTTTTTGGTACCTAAGTATATATATTCTTTGAATAAACACGTAAAAATATAGTCCGTTTGGGACGATAAAAAATTTCAAATCTTTTTTCGATTTTTTTTTTTGAAAATTCTTTGGGTACATATATACTTTTCGATTGGATTCAAATTTTCTTTTTGGAAAATTTTTTGGTACCTATGTATATATATTCTTTAAAAATATATTCCGTTAAAAAGATTCGCTTTGAGGCTGTGTGAAAGGAAAAAGTTACTTAAATACCGAAGTCTATTCCCCTACGTTTTCTCTCACGACATGGATGGTGATACTTCGTAATGTGGTACATAATGAATGTCTTAAATAACTATATTTGTCAATTAAGAACAAAAGAAATTAAAAACCTTTGGAAAATTAAATGATGTATTTAAAATTGGGTATTTAGGTATTAATATTTTTCGATTGGAACCTTAAAAAAAATTTCGAACATTTTTTGGGTACTTAGGTATATATAAATTTTTAATTTGGAACCATAAAAATGTTCAAATTTTTTTTCGAAAAAATTATTTGAAATTTTTTGGGGTACTCTGGTATATGTATTTTTCGATTAAAAACATTAAAATTTTCATAATTTTTTTGAAAATCTTTGAAATAAACTTATGGGTACTCAAGTATATATATTTTTCGATTGGAACCATTAAAATTTTCAAAAAATGTTTCGAAATAAATTTTTTGAAATTTAATTTGGTACTTATGTATATATATTTTTCGATTGGGACAAAATGTTTACTCAAATGTTTCAAATGTCAAAAAATTTCAAAATGTTTACTCTGTTAAAAAGTTTGTGGTATGTGTGTGGATGTATTTCGTTGACATTGATTTTGAGTTACTGATTTCGATATTTTACCTAATTTTGAGAAATAAGATTAAACAAATTTGCGATGTCCTTTGGATTTGATACAATTTTGCTATCGTCTAGTAGGGAAATGTTTTCTTGGCGATTTTCTAAAGGGGATGTGTAATTCTTTATAATATTAAACATGGTTTTAGTCTGGTTGTTCAATTCTATTATCTGTCTGTCATTTTCCATTACTTTAGCTGCAAAGACCACTTTTCTCAGAATGGATTTATATTTACAGAAATAATCATTAAATTCGGGTGGTTGGTTAATGAGTTTTGAAAGATAATATGAATGACGTTTGTTTTTGGAAGGAATTCTAGTCCCTTGAATTATTCATCAATTGTGATTTTCTTTAACCAACTTGCTTTTTATAGGAAAGTAACAGTTGTAATACTTCAAGATTATTGAAAAAAATACTTCGAATTTATCGTTGGTGCTTTCACATTTATACACATCATCCCACGTTTCCGGATGTAAAACGTTTTAAAAGATTGTTAAATTTTTGTTTATTAAACTGTCTAGTAATCTTGCAGATGATATTTTGTGGTTTTATTTTATCTTCCAGAGAGTAAATTAGATTATTGTCTTCCACGTGATCTTACTCACTTTGTAATTGTTTTTTGTGACAAATTTATTTATATACCAAGTTTTTTGTTTGTAACTGGTAGAAGTGAAACATCTCTATGGTTGTTTATATTAGTTATTTCCCCCTTATGTATAGGGTGAATCAGTGCAGTTGTCCAATCTGAAGGAATCTTCTCCATTGTCCAAATATTCTGAATAATTTCAATCAGTTCTTTAATAGATTAGCTGTTTGCTTGTTCCCAAAGCTTGAATCTTTCCTGGATACCTTATTATTTTTGAGATATTTAAATATTTTCTTAAACTCTTCTATATTTGGAAAAGAGAGTCCGGATGTTGGTTAGAGAGTAAATTCATGTCCTGATATTGGGTGTTCACTGTTTAGCAACTTTTCAAAGTATTTAGCCAAGATTTCTCATCTTGCAATTTTCATTTTTGTTATATGCTGTTTTCTATTTTGGATCTCTAAACACAGGCTTGGAGGGGAGTATTTATTTACATTTTGTTTGAACATCTTGTAAAAACTCCTTGTGTTGTTCTTTTGGAAATGTTCTATTTGTGCTAGTTGATTTGTATCCTAATTTATCTCAACATTTCTGATTTCTTTAGCAGATGTAGTATACTTTTGTTACATTAGGTAACATAAATAATGGTCTGTGACGATGATAGTGAATCAAGCCGGAAAGAAAGATTAATCTCAGGAGAGATATATCATAAACAGTGTGTAAATGGCTAGAAATACTTGACAGCAATGTTTGGTAGTATTGTTCTCCTCAATCTTTATGTATAAGAGGGAAATACCACTCACTGAGTGACTGCCTGACTAATCACAAAATCTGAGGACTTAGGTAATTAATTTTATATACTAATTTATGTCCACAACATCATGTCTGTCTATCAAAATGGTTGTTAATGACACAAATTAATGACTAAAGGGTATTAAAAATTGACATGTTTGAATACTCCCTCTAGAGTAGCTCTGCCCAACTAGAAAATTATTTTTGCGGCCTACGAATAATAGTATATTTTAGATCAAATGTTTATCAATTTTATAAGTTTGTATCATAAATCAATGTTGTCAGAATTAATATTTAACATGGCCTGTACAGTGAGAAAAAAATAGAAATATGAGTTCGGAATTACTCCATCATATATTACATAAGAAAAAAAATTATTATCATACTAAATATAAAAAAAAGAAACATTTTTCCCAGCTTGAAATACTATAAATTTGTTGATGAGAATCAAAACATCAGGTTACAAATAAATAAATATGACCCAGTAGTTGTCAGGAAACATTCTGCCAAAACCCCATTCTGTGTTGGCCTGATAGATTGAAAGTGTAGATAGTAACCCACAGGCTAAAGATGATTTGCGCAATGCTAAATTACAGTAATCTAGACAGAATAAAATAATTCTTTTTAGTAGCGGAATTGGATTAGGGAATACCGAGCAACTTACTACCTGTACTTATGAAATGTACTAAACCATTTTTAACGTATTTATAAGTCTGTAACTTCCAAATTGTACGTTTTTTGTAATGTTTTCTCGAAGAAACCCATGTTTTTATATTTCCAGAGTACAATTTTGTCTGCAAATTCTACATTTCTCATATTTGATTATACTATACACATGTCTTCTGTAACATATGTGGACTTTATTTAAACATGAATAATTTATGTTTAAAACAGGGTTGTAAATTGCGTAAGACCAGGTGGGGAAACAATGAATTAATTGGAGTAAAATTAATCGACAAAAGTTTGATTCGGAATACAATGTCTAAACCTTTGCATTCATTTTCATTTTATTCCGTCTTTTTACCCAATCGAAGTGAGTCACTAATCTTTACATTCTATATTCTCTTTCATGTACTCTTGTATCAAGTTTGCTAAGTTGCAATGGCAATATCATTTTGCTTCAGTGTGAGAGATGACATTCGCAACTCACTTCCACTTATATATAATTCACTTCCATTATAATTTTCAATTTTCACATGTCTTATGACAATTATTGAGTGAGCATAATAGACCTAACAATCACCACCAGTAACACAATACTAGGAATCTAGAATGGAGAATTTGGCAGATCGCAACAAGCAGCGACCTCAACGCTATCACATTAACTATTGACAAAGGCACAAATGATGAAGTTATTGAAACAAGAAAACTGTACTACTGCACAAAAGCTGACTGTTACCTTAAAAACAAAGAGAAGGAAAACAGTCCCCTGGTGGACTCCGGAGCTAACTACTCTCCAACATCAAATGCATAAAGCCAGACACAAACGACAATAGCTTAAGGAGTGAAGCAAGTTCACTGAAGAGCACAGACAAAATTATAGGACAGCATGAAACAGCTTCCATGAGGCAATTACAAAAACAAAGAAAGAGAAATGGGAGGAATTCATCATATAAACAACCCAACTCAACCCTTGGGGCTGACCGTACCAGCTTGGGCGAGAAAGACTAAAGATTCCCCAAATCCTCTTTTCTCTCAAGACAGAAACCCGCGAAACAATGGATTGGGATGATACAGCTACACAGATCCTAGACCAGTTCTTACCTGAAGACGACAGCCGCTGGGAAACTCAAGAGCAACAAGAAGACAGAGATATGGAAAGGTAGTGCTGAAGAAGAACCAAATGAACTAGAAAAGGAAGAAACCCCTATTAAAATACGAGAGATAGAAGAGGCAGTCCATTCACTAAAACAAGGGATAGCTCCTTGGTACGACGCACTTACCAATTAAATTGTGAAGAAAACTCTCCCAATTGTCAAATAATATTACGAAGACTTACTAAACCAATGTCTTTCAGAGGGAAACTTTCCGAAAATATGGAAAACGGCCACACTAACGGTGATCAAGAAACCCCCAGACAAACCGGACAATGAAGATATATATCTAATCGGTCTATATGTTATCTCCCAACCACGGGGAAAATAATGGACAAGATATGCACTCAGTGAATCACGAACTTTCTTCAGACGGAAAATGTACGAAGTCCAATGCAGTTTAGTTTTAGACCTAACAAATCTACAGAGGATGCAATCAACCATCTATTAAGCATAAAAAATCGTGTAACCAAATATGCACTAACAGTTTTTGCAGATATTACCGGCGCATTCGACAACGCTTGGTGGTCAACCATTATGAGAAGACTAAGAGAAATCAAGATACCGACATACCTGAGAAGAATCTATAGCAGTTTCTTCAAAGATAGAAAGGTCATGATTGCCATGAATCACCAGAATTTCTCAAAATCCCTCACTAAAGGTTGCCCCCAGGGGTTGACCTGTGTTCCGGTAATGTGGAATATACATGACGAAGGGTTTAGAAAAATTGAAAATACAGGAGCAAACGTTATTTAGTATGCAGACGACGTGGCGATTTTAGTCCGTGGAAACAGCAGATGGGACCTGAAGAAGACTGCTGAAGAAGACCTTGATGTTCTAGAGGTATGGAGCAACAGTATTAAACCAAAACTCTCACCTCAGAAAATGCAGTTTATGGTACTTGGACCGACCTTATACATCAACAGGCCCCCTAAACTAACAATATAAGGCCGACGAAACAGAAACTAGACTCTTCAAATACTTGGGGGTTTGGATAGACCACAAACTAACATTTTTCCAACACATTCGTTCTACAAACAATCGCGGGACGTAGAAATACAGAAGAGGGCCGCCAGATGCCATCCAGAGAGGGACAGAACTTACAAGATTGGCTCAGGACAGCTGGGCCAAAACCGGAAGCCAAATCACCCAAACTACGCTCATGGAATGGCAAAAGTGATGGGACAACGCAGAAGATGGAAGGGTAACATACAAATACATCCCGAAGATCAACTTCACGAGACAGAACAAGTGGTCCCGGTCACAGCAAAGCACGACACAGTGCCTCACTGGTCATGGCTTCTTTAAGGACTACCTCTACCGCATGAACGTGAAGGAAGACCCGTTCTGCCCGTGTGACCACTAGATACTAGAAACG
The DNA here is from genome assembly GCA_002313205.1 of Laupala kohalensis. Taxonomy (NCBI): domain Eukaryota; kingdom Metazoa; phylum Arthropoda; class Insecta; order Orthoptera; family Trigonidiidae; genus Laupala; species Laupala kohalensis. Next base: position 26,106 of record NNCF01129440.1, read on the forward strand.
GAAAACCACATACTTCAGAACTGTTTAATATTCCAAAAACAGAGACAAAAATTCCAGACTCAACTAAGAAAAATACTTATAAGACAAGACAAACCTAAGTGAATAAAGATGAGACAAGACTATGATTATTTCCAAACCTTGACATTAGAAATCACAAAGAAGAGACAGTAATATTAATCATACAGACATACTAAAACCCTAAACCTAAAATCCCGAAACTTGACAACACCAAACCCGACTTGGAACAAAAACAAAGAAGAGACTACAAGAATGGAAGAAGAAACCCCGCACAAGAAGGAGGATATGAAATGCATCTAAAGCTAGACAGTAGAGCCCACCTTCCTCCACGAGGATAGGGATGAGCACTCAGCGGGGCGAAGTCCGGATCCAAGGAGATGGATACGACCTGCTATGTGACAGAGAGGTGTATCATAAACACAAGCCACACACATAATTAAAAACACACTTAATACAAACCACACACACACAAATACAACCACACAGCACACCCACGTAATTACATGAAGTACACGAACAAGGAGAAGAAGAATACGACACGACTCCATTTAAAGAAGTTCTTACGCATGGAGTCTAAACACACATTCAAATTGTAAAAAAAAATTGATTGACATACCCATAGAAAAGAAAAATAAGATATGAAGCAGAGTGTCTACATAGAAAAGGAGACTAGAACAATGAGCACGTCATGTGGGAGTGCGTACCGTATGGGGAAGATAGAGCTGCCTAGCTACATACAAAGAAGAGCAAAGGCAAATTTAATGCGGAATACAAACAATTTAAGTGATAAAGAGATGTATGAGTACTACAGAGAATACTGTCAAATATAGGACAATTGAGAGACATAATAAAGCAAGATGGCGAGAGACGTTGAAACAACAATAACAGACGTGACGAAATTTCAGATGAACGAGGAAAATATCGTGAACGGAACCTTATAACAACTATATTAACTCACAAGGAGGCCATATAACAAAAAATCAAAATAAATTGATAGATCGACCCTTTTTATCTATTTGTATTAAAAATTCACACAAATGTATCTATTCACACAAAACTTTCCAAAATACTGGAGTATAAATTAAATGCCTATTACCGGGCTTGCACCTCGTCTCAGAAAAAAAACGGGTGCAAGTTAAAAAAATTTGTCTAGTTTATTTTTACAAATAAGTATTTTCTTCGTACAGTTCACGGTTTTCATATAATAAATAAAAAAAGAAACAAAAAGGCTGTTTATTTAAATTTTCGAATTCTTCTTTTTCATATTTTTCGACCTTTCTCGAGGATACAAAGTTGAAATTCGTAATCAGCGCCCTCCAAACCATACAGAAGCAAAACATCACTACTTCTTGCAAATGTACCGGACAGAAACACCTAATGACTATAGTATTATTTCGATGTTGACGAGCCCTAAAGCCTCACAAAAAAAATACTATTATTAACCTATCTGACTACAGGTTATCCAGCAACTAAGACCTACAGACTATCTAGGGTTTCTTCATTTATAGAATTTACTTTTAAATTGATACTTTGAGAATGATACTGAGAGATTGAATGAATCCTCAATATAGGTCTTCTAGAACTCAAATCGATTTTTTTTCATTTTACATATTTTTGGCAATTTTGCTGTGAGAGGAGGAAAATGAAAAGTGTTTTAACTTATTGGGTTTTGCTTTTCTTCCCTGTATATAAATTCTTTGTATGAGTTATTTCTGGGTAATATAATTAGTTAGAGGTGCACACTGGGGGTGGGGGACGCTTTTTGTGATGGGAGATTGAAATATGGAAATTGTTTGCGTGTCAATATATTTACTGGTTTTGTGCTCCCTCGCTCGCTATAGTAAACTTAAACAATAGTCGGCCATTCTTTGTTCTTTGGAACTAAAGATTCATTGTTTTGCCTCAGTTTTAGTTCGCTGTGCGTGATCCAGGTCGATACCAAGTAAGTTATCATTATCAATACTTCAAAATCTACCGAGGACCTTTCCACTACACTTCTCAATTGTTCTAAATACTCTATCAACATTTAACAATGAACAACAACCCAAAAGAACTTGTAATGCCTCCAAGGATATCGCGGATATTGCTGGTCGTTTTCTACGGATGCACTTTATGTATGACAATCCACGACTTCCACGATCCACTTTGGTGAGACAAAATTAATACTAGATTCATATTAATCAAATTATTCATTTATTATTCACATTAGATTATATTAGTCACACCTTCAGATAAAATAATCTCAACCACACACCAGTAATGACCATTTTTTGACATTATTGAAATTGAAAATATTTTACTATCTATTTTACTAGAAATTGTTTACTGACATTACATACGAAACTCCGTTTTTGTCATTTGAAAATTAATTTAATGCTGTAAAGTTAAATGATTATCTAATTTATTGATATCGACGGGAAAAGGAGTTATGTTAAATTTTGTTAAAGCTTTTCTCGTAAGATGCCCCACTGTAATCCCCAAAAATATACCCAGAGGTTCTGAACTGTGCAAAATTATAATATTTTTCTTTAGAATTTAATTTCCTCGTAAATAGTATTTTCACATTTTCAAAAGTAAATACCATTTTAGGGAAAATTTAGATCACATCTTTCTTTGTTTATTTCTACAAATGCATTTTCTTCACAGCATTCTGCTAGAAGAAAAGCAATCTACACAATTAATCATTTGTAAGCGCGAAAACATCTCGTTCTGATTGGTCCCGTGTAGAATCGCTCATCCTTTCTATAACCAACCCGCAGAGGCATGATATCAGGGGTGGGAACAAGCAAATGCAATCAAATGGTTCCTAATTCCTTGGCGCAACCCTGTGTCTCGACTAAACGAACCTGTCCCAAAAGCGTGAGTGAATATAAATAGTAATAAACTTTACGGTCAAAAAAGCAGTTACAAACTGCGTATGACCACGTGGAGGACAATACTACTCAAGCAAGGGACCATTCCGTCAATTCCGATCAAGGGCCCAAAGATAGAGGCAGATATAATATTTAATACTTATTTCACAATTAAGTGCTGTTAACCATTTGAAAAATCTAAAGTAAACGTAGATATTAAATGCTCTAAAAAATTCGGGATTAAAAGTAACAAAAATATCAAGGATATTCCCGATAAGTCCACCTACACCGAAGAAAAACCGGAGAAAAACCCGGGCCAGGATAATGGGCAGAAACGTGACAAGATTGCGTTCAGTTAGAAGTAGACAAATGTGAATCAAAGGAACAGAACAAAAAATAATTGTAATTTCGTCAGTATTAAGGAACTGTAACAATGGTGTTACAAAGTATAAGGACAATTAACATGACGTTAAATAATCTGAAATAATATAAAAGACAACATTTTTGGGAAAAAGAAACTCATATTAGTTTCTTTTTTTAAATAAGTAAATTCTTCTACATGATGGAAGCAATGGTGCGTTTTAGGCCAAGCAATGGGTCGAAAAAATCAAACTAATTTTAAGGAGGTAGAGTTTTGTTCTATCGTGTGAAATACGAAAATCAAAGACCCTACATGTCTTTTGAAGGTTTGTAGAGAAAGTAAATTTTGCAATAAGCCATCAAATGCAAAATTTGTGATTTTTCATTATTTTTTTACGATCTTGTGACTTATATATTGATCCTACACTAAAATGTTATATGAGCGAGTTAGTGATCTTAATACAGCTTATAAAATGAGACTTTGTAATTTTAACCCGTTTATTAGTTATTGCAAAAATGTTTAAAACCACTGTTTTCTTTTTTTCCATAGTTTTACCAAAAAGCAACGCATTTTGTTAGGACTGTATTTTTATTATTGTAAAAGATAGCCCTAGAGTTAAAGAAACCAATGATATATCGATGCAGAATCAAAATCTGAGTCACAAGTTGAAAAAAATCATGAAAAATCGCTCATTGAGGACTTATTCCAAATAATTGAGAACCTTTACGATCCTTCAAAAAACATGGAGGGTCATAGATTTTCGTGTTTTACACGATAGAAATAAGCCCTACCTTCTTATTTTTTCGGTTTTATCTTGGGGGAGATTGCCCATTGCTTGGTCTATAAGAAATATGATAACCGTGGATATTTTACTAACAAGAAAAGCAAAATCAAGTAATCAGGGATGTAAATATTCAGCTAGAGAGAAGAAAACCCACTGAAAACATGAAACACGCTCACATTTTAAGGGTTACGTGCAGTTCTATTAACATATTAACGCCAATATTATTTAGTCTTAATACGGCTAATTTACTCTCTTTATTTAGACATAGGAGGTAGTAGTATGATAAAAAAAATAGAAATTTGTTTTTATATTTTATTTATCGACAATAAACCGATCTATGAATAGATCGCTGAGCACGTATAAGATGCATTGAGTATGCAACAAGCGACACTCAAAATTTAATTTTACAAAATACTAATTAAAAATAATGCAGAGTCAAGATGTAAAAGGTGGTCTTAGTAAATATTCAGATGGAAACAATTTGTTTGTACTCAGAGCAAGAATTGTCGCAGCACCCTCAACCACGTGGAGAATCTGGAATGGAAACACACCCTATACGGACCGCGTCTGTCCTTCATGAAGGAATATGATAGATTTTTCCCGTTGAAGCTGGAATGGGTGAGATAAAGTTTTTTTTGTAAACTAATAATAGGTGTTTTTAACTTTAAATTTGGAAACAAATGTCGAAAATTACGAAAACAACGATAAAATCTTGACATGTAATTTTTAAGAATATTCCACATGGTTCTTTCCGGTTGTTTGATTTTAGTGTCTGCCTGTAATTTTCCATAACTTTAGGTGCATAGACTATGATTTAGAAGAATAGACTTAAATTGGTGAAAATAATCATGGAATTTGCGTGGTTTGTTATAGAGAATTGAAAGATAATATAAACGGCGCTTGTTTTTGGAAAAAAATCTTATTTCTTGGATGTTCCGTGTATTATATTTCTTGTTTCTTGATCACTTCGAATCTTTACGAATTGTTACCAGGAGAGTCTATTTTCATATTTTGAAGATTTCGTATGTATGTTAAGAATTTTGTTCCCCCGAAAACTCACGCATCGAAATCAAACTTGAAAATTGAGTTTGAGTGCTTTGGGAATAGAAGCCTATTTTTCGACAGTTCATATCATCTAAACTCTGTGTCCCACTTCTGGTTTCATAAAATACAAAATGTTGAAAATATGAACTTAAACATTTTTATTCTTCATTAATTTGCATCATAATTCACACATGATTTTTGGGGGAAGCTTGATTAACATTTACATCTCTAAACTCTGCTCAAACATTTTCTGTGAATCGAAGTAAAAAAGTGTCAATGATGCGAATACATTGCCTACCCAACTAAAAGAGTATCCCTCCGTATACATGGGGCAGTCTGGAAGAACATTTAAACAAAGAGTACAAGAACATGAACGCATGGAAAAACAACACTAGTCTCTCACTTCGCCAACCACCCAATACAAAAAAATACAAATTTTAGTTAACATTAGATGGTCAGCAGGTATGTATAACAGACCAGATATATTTCTTACGGGTCAAATATTTTGAAATTTCCACTAAGAAATATCTATTATACGTGAGAAACGGTTTAACAAGAGCAAGGGTTTTTAATCTCTCTTTTGGAGATGAAGTCAAAGCATTTTACCAAATCCTAGTATAGTTGTTCTTCGTTTCCTTGATACAAAACTAACAGTTACCTTAGAAACATTTTACATGGGTTTATAGAATGACAATATTTCTTCACCGTAGGAAGCACGCATCGAGAAGGCGAAGAAGATGGCTGAGATTTATCACAAAAAAAGGCGGGCCAAAATTAAGGAGGAAGTCACCCATGAGAAACCTCGTCCACCAGCCACCCCTGCACCAAGAAAAGTGGAAGACGATCCAATTTTCCTCGATCTAGAAAGGATGGATAAAATCATGGGCACACATGAAACGGACCGGAAGTTGTCCTGGAGGATGACCCAGGGGACCTCTGCTGTACTGAGGTTCTCCCCATTGGGTTGCTCAAGAATGAATATCTGAGTCAACAACATTTTAATTCAAAACTTGCAACTTTGAAAATCAAATTCGTTTTCCAACAGTATGAGGACGAAGGGAACTGAGAGGAACGAACTTAGGAATTTTGTAAGCTCCATAGTGACTGCATCATATTAATAGTTTATTCATTAATTTAATTTATGATTTAGGGCTACCCCAGGATAAGGCACCTAAATGTGCTCCCGAACTAAATAAGTACGTTTCTTCTTTTCCATATAGATAACCCCTCAAAATTAACATTAACTACATTTTGAATACTTCATGCGTTGTATAGTGTTCCCCAAACATAAAAGGTTTTTTTTAAATTTCAACCAAAATTAGCTACCAAAACTAGCCTCTCTACAGTAAAAACCCTTTAATCTAAACAAGAAAATGTTTTCAAGGTTTATCATCGAAAAAATCTCATAAATTTGCTATCCAACCGCCTTCATAGCGTCACACATAACCTTTTAGTCCAAGGGCAGGCCGTATACAGAACCTATGGATCGAATACATGAATGAAATTGTGTGTGTGAGTAGCACTACAACACATCTAAAGGGAGCCACCATTAGTTGAGGCTAGTTTTTCCCGCATCTTCGAAATATAACGTCATTTCCAGTTAATGATTTCAAATGTTTTCTTAAAACCTTTGAATATGTGGATCGAATGTATATCAATTTGTATATTTTGACATATAGACTAGAATTATAGTGGAGTGCCAAGGTTAATTAACCCGCAACCCCATGGCACTCTCGATCTAAGTTGTTTTACTTGACTTCTTTATCAATATTTAACGTTTATTATGAAGCAAATTTTAATATTCATATGGTATGTTGCATTGTATGTTGGTATCTTGTTAACAAATATTTAATTTCCTCCAATGTGGCAACACTAAGTGAAACCAACCCCCGTACACGAAAAATAAAGTTTGCTCTCTAATAATAGTTTTCCTTTTATGATACAATAATTCAATACTTCTGGAACAGAATGAATACAGGTATGTTGTTTCAGTGCAAAAATTATGAATCGATAAGAGCAGCTTAAAACAAAAATATACTTGCGTATATTTCTTCCTTATACGTACACGTAGAGAAGATATGTGGGAACATTCGATCAGATGAAAATGGCGACGAACCGGGATCGAACACGAGACTCCTGCTTTAATCGCACTGCTCATTGCCATTTTCAACAGATCTTATAGCAATGACAACCACAGAGATTGTTTTGGTTCGATTGTTTCAGAGAAGCGGAAAAGTATGTAAAGAGAGCTCGCCTCGCTAGGCATACGTCGAATATATTTCGACTGTGTACAGCGATCCCTATCCTGGCCCGGGTTTTGCTCCCGTTTTCCTTCGGGTAGAGGCGGATTTCTTATACAGGTTCTCTAGGCTTTGTCTAGGGGCGTGTTTATTGTAACAATAAATCGTGAATTAGTGTTATTTCAATTCTTATGATTTGTAAACTCTATACGCAGAATAATCTATAGTTCGATAATTATTTGTACATGTAAAATATATTTTTGTGTTAAATTACAAACATATTGACATTCTGTTAGTAGTATAACTCTTAGCTAAATTTTTATTTTATCTAGAAATTTTTGTTTAAATTTTTGAATCCGCCTCTGCCTTAGGACCCTTGATCGGAATTAATAGGATGTTTCCTTGTTTGCTTCTAGAGGGAAAATTAGTTTATTGTTCTCCACGTGGTCATACGTAGTTTGTACTGCTTTTTTGACAATAAGTGTATATTTAAGAATTGGTTACATAATGATTGAATATATGGAGTTGAACATGTAACAACATTTAAACATATTGATATTTGGTAATCGACGATACCCTAGTTGAAGAGACACTGGATAGTTTCGCTTATTATGATCAATCTTTTTACCCAAAAATTCCTAAACAGGTACCAGATATTAAACTTTTCATTTAGAATGGACAATCCGCTGCTCGGCTAATTCAATAAATTTCCGAAATTTTGATATAAAAATTGAACGTAAAGTAAAAATGAAGCGTCGAAATTATAAACAAGGCTGTTCCTTGAGTTTGAACTCATACTATATATCCAAGCGGTGAGGAGAGAGGTGGTGTCCGCATCTCTATTCGCCACATCCTTCTACACTCCACGCAATTGTTTGCGTTTGCTCGCAGATTCGCCGAAGGTCAAATCGCTAGCCACCTCTGATCTTCCGTCAGTTAGTCGACGGATCTCAAAGGTAATAATAATATTAATTATAATGATAATAAATTTATCGTCAGAAAGCTGCTAAAATGTGTATGACTATAAACAAATTTACTCTCCGTCAGCATGCAAGTGACCATCCCAGATGTATGATTAATATTTCAGCTTCGTAAACATGTGTGTACAGGCTCGTGAAATACGTCCAAACACGAACTGCCCGATTCCCATTACAGGTCTTCATACTTTCCAGTTATTAGATGAGGCGTTGTATATCAACGGGCGATCCGTGGCGTAATGTCTAACGTACGCGTCTTCTACCTCTGGTGACGCTGGTTCAAATGGAAAATGTTGAAGAAATTCAAATGGCGACGATGGTGGTGACCCTGTCAGATCCAAGTAGACACAGGGTTCGCTACAGGTTTTCATGATATACTCCCCTTGCCTCTCATTCCACCACATCATTCACTCATTCTCATTTCCCACTCATTATCATTCAAAAGCTGCATAAGATCTTTCATTGATCCGGTCGTCGCGATCCATATCGCGCTATCAGACACCCACTGCATGATTGTGGTGAAGCTTCGTCGCTGCGTAATTGACGTAGCTTAATATCACGCAGCCAGTATGTAGTGGAAGCTTAATACCCAGCTAATAGAACGAGTGAAGCTAATAAAACGTGGAACAAAGTTCGTCATACCCCATCCTAATCCGGTTTTTTCTCCGGTTTTCTTTCGGGTAGAGCTCTCTAGGCTCTTGCGGTGTCTATTGAAATAATTAATCTCGAATTTAATGTTATTTTAATACTTACGATTTATAAACAATATTTTCCGAATAATAATGCGAACTTCTGAAATAATTTTTTCGTGTTTTATTAAATACCAACAAATTTGTAACATGAATCGAACTATTTTTATTCTTATCTTAGGAGTGTGCTGAAACGCCAAATCCTTGATCGAAATTGATGGGATGGTCCCTTGTTTCCTTCCGAAAAGTAAATTAGTTGATTGTCCTCCACGTGGTCATAAGCAGTTTGTATTGCATATTTGAGAATAAATTTTAATATATGTACATTTGTTTATAAATTTAAAATGTATGTACAGTCGCGAATTGGACGTGGAGGTAATTCAATTTCTGAAGATCTAGAAATTTGCTCGTGAGGCATTAAAAAAGCTTTCCACGTACGATGGGTAGATAAAAATAATGTACTAAAATATTACAAAAGAGATATAGCAGCTAGAACCGTAATCAGATAATTCTGCGCACGAAAAATGCTCATCAGTACATAGGCTTATTTCCTCAAATTGCGACATGTACCTCCGATACAATAAAATTTATTGCAATTGAATGCTTGGCGGGTATCAATAGGGGAAAATCCACATTCGCGCATGACGAAATTTGAAACGAATTTTATTTCTACTACACGCCAAATAGATTTTCGTTACTGCTCATTCTAATCAAAACTTGACGGCGTATTATAAAGAAAGAAAAAACGGTTACAAAAAGATTTTCTCTGATAATGATCATATACGTATTTCAATTAATCGATTTAGAGACGTCTCTATATAATGCAAAATAGAAATTTGCAAAATAAATAATTTAACGTCATAAAGCAGTAAAAGCGGTAAAAACCATGTGAAGTACAATATTCTACACAACTGTTGTAAAAAAAATTGACTAGTATAGAAATACAAAGAAATATAATGTGCCACAAATGTTTTCAAATTCGCGGAAAAAATTCACAATTTTGTTTTGGTGTATTCGGTAAATATGCGTGCAAAACGGCCAAAAATGACCTCAAATGAATTTTCGAACATTCCAAAAAAATAACAAAGAAAATGCACATATTTTTGTTTAGAGAGGAGCAAAGTGACGCTCCGCAACAACACACGAAGAGTCCGGAGTCGACGACATGAACAAGCACCAAAAAGATTGCTAAATTGGAAAGAAGTTTAACGATTTTTGTGTGTTTATTCGGAAATTATATGAATCAATGGAATAAAAATGACCGGAAATGAATTTTTAATTCTATTAATTACAAAAGATTAAACATGTTATGTTTCAGACGTCGTGAAACAGTGCACGAATGTTTATATGCTTATTAGTAGAAAAATTGTTTCCATTTGGAAAGTTACATTTTTCATATTTACAAAAAAATACAAAAAGATTCTCATGTTATGTTCTGGAGAGGTTACAAGTCTGTCACAGCAGAGATATGAGTCTATGACATAAAAAGCACAAGAAGATGGGAAAAATTGGGATTTTGTTTGCTACCAATTGGAAAATTTATTTCCAAACGGTTAAATCTGAACTCACACAAACTTTCGTTTTATTCACAAAACTACGAAAAAATTTCACGTTTTAAGGTTTACAGAAGACACGTGTGACTCAATGACACAGCACACGAAGAGACATGTGTCTACGCCATTAGGAAACAACGAAAATATAAACTGGATATTTTTTTCAATTTTTGTTTGGAGTTCAATCGGAAAATACACGTGCAGAAATGACAAAAATCTCATATGAAGTTTCGATATTTTTCCAAATCTAATGATCTGTTTAAGAGTTTCACCTCGCTCTCTTTCACTAGGGAGCGCCTCGGAGGCCAGGGACGTCGCACGTATGAGTGAGGCAACGAACGTGTTGCCTTGGTGTGCGAGTCGTGGGAGTTTCCTTCTTTTGTCACGAGCCAAATAATTCGGATAATAACGTTAACGATACGTAAAAGAGAGCAACGAATCTCATTATGACTCATAACACTCATACAAAGACGAGGTTATGCGCACCCAACTTTGACATACGACGTCCCGGGTCGTCGAGACAATTCCTTGTGAAAGAGAGCAAGGTGTTTTCCTGGAATAGTTGGTAAAGTTTTTTAAAATATTTAAATAAAGAAAAAATGGAGATTTTTTGAAACTTAGGCGTGAAGACATTTATAGAAATTAGACGTATATGTTTTCTGAATAATCACAAAAGAAATTTGACCAATTTTTTTGTCCACTTTTCATAAACTTTAATACTTTTATCGTACTAAATATTCCTTAATTAACATAAGTAATACGTAAGCTTTGGGTATTAAACCTTATTATATTCGTTAAACAAAAGGAAACTCACACTACCAACAGTATTTTTCATCATACAATATTTTTTTCGAGTGTGTTCTAAAAATATATGTGTCGATGCGTTTTAAATGATATCAAATGCTATACAAATGGCATAGGTTTTTGAGCTATTTATACATATAATCAACCTAACGAAGGGCAGAATGTTGATGGAAACGTTGATAGTGAAATACAGTTGTCTTTTGAAGGTTGTAAAAGTTGATTGTTTAGTTCTATAATTCGAACGGGCGAGGAGTATGTGGACCTTACAATATTCGTTACTATTTTGCCAGATGGACCTAAACATTTAAACTGAATTAACTGGAAAGATTACGAGACTGGGTTTTTGATTTATGGATTGGTAAGGGACTATAACTATTGATCTTTTGCAAAAGGATAAAATTTTCATAGATACTTATTGGCCATTTGAATGAAGAACTACAAAAATTAAATCTACGAAGTACAGATGGTATTGGTGACTGTTTGTTGATGTAATCCAAAATGAAACTAATTTGCGTAGTCTCGCCAACCATATATTTATTATTAGAGTCAACTTTCGACCGCACAACGGTCATCTTCAAACACAAATAGCATTAAAAGGGACACAACGCGAGTAAATTCTACTTGTGTCCCTTTGATGCAATTTGTGCTTATTTTCTGTATATTTTGTGTCTATTTGTGTGTATTAATTTTAGATTACTGAAGATGACCGCTATGCGGTCGAAAGTTGCCTCTAATAATAAATATATAGTTAGCGAGACTTCGCAAATTAATTTAATTTAAAATCTACGAAGACTAAAACGCCAAGAAGTTCGCTTTCTCTCCAGCTCGCTCCTCCGCAGGTGCAATGACAACATGAGATGAATTAGAATATTCTTCCCTTTTACTTCTTTCGTCTTCGGTACGTTGTGGCTTCTTTGTTTCCCACCTTCAAAAATAGTAAACTATTATTTTTGAGAATTTTTGTACTCTCTATTATTAGAGGAGGAAAAACTGCATCGCTGTAGACAGATCCATGTAAAAAAGTGAACGGGACAAAGTATACAAAAAAAAAAAGAAGATTCCTTTCTGTAAAACGTTTTGCAAATTGCATTTCATCTTACCTATTGAACGGTTTCTCTCTGGTTTTCATTTTTTGATATATGATCCATATTGTGGGATAGTCCCTAGCTTACTTACTTAGAGAAGTATTACATCCACGACATAGACTTACGTCGTTATTAACAATTTCACACCAAAATATTGATAAAAACTGTTCACATGATGGCTAAACAAGTTCAGAGATAAATATTAAACATATAATATTATAAGACAAAATCATATATTAAAAAAAGTTCTCATACATTAAAATTGACATCTCAAAAACAACATGTAGGGACATAAAAGTTTGGATCATGATTCAGATATCAAACCTGAAAGTCATATAAAATAGTTCATTTCTTTCATTCCCCCCAACGAATCTTTAAACGATGCGTGGAGCAACTATCTTTTATTGCGATTGCGATGCGGAAGAAATTATCAACTTTCAAGACGTCATGCTTCAAATCAATTCATACCTTGAGTACACTGTAGAAATTAAATTGAATACCTTTCAAAGCATTCTACAAACGTATGCAGATACGAACTGAAACAAATCGACAATACGTGAAAGGGGAGCGGCTATTACAATAATCATAAAGACAGAATCAGACAAAGCTAATCAAATCAAAGTTTGAGATAAATAAAATATTCTCTCGTAATAAAAACAAAACTTTGCATGTATGTACAAATTTATTAAGACATCTCCTAAGCCACAAAACCTTTTCCAAACAAACTCAGGAAAATTATATTTTTCTACAGAAAAACAAAACTCAAGTCGGAGGACTACTTCTACCTTTTCGACTATGGTTTCCTGATTAAGTACTAGGAATTTTAAAGAATTGATTTCAATCTGAATTTGTTAAATAACAATCTTATTGAAACTATTACAAATAAAAAATTTGTTAAATATGCCACAGGATACATTACGGGATTTTTCATTCTATTTATATATTTCTCTAATCATTTTTCTCAGCACATAGCCATTGCCACGGTTTACACGCCTTATAAATTATTTCTACTCTTAATGTTATATTTCCTCTCTTTTTTCCCTTTTCATTTGATGTTCTTTCAATCGTGATCAAGTTACATTGCTCATTAAATAAATAATTAAAAACAACATATAATGAATTATTTTATGGGTTACGACCTTTTATTTATATAAATATTATTCGTCCATAAAAGGACGTAAGTTTCTGATTATTTATTTAATTATATCATGGACGTTAATAGTAGTAGGGCGCCTAAAACATAACTCGGGTCTTGCATAACATTCACACAAATCCATGACATGTCTTCCTGACCAAGCTCCTGGAATAAATAATCAACTTCTTAGAGTGAATTAATATGTTTAAATTCCACCTGATCTGACTGAGATTCATGGATATGAGATTATAAATTAAGAAAAATAATTTTTATTATATACTCTATCATAAAGGAAAATCAATCAAATCAAGCAGTATTTGGACTTCATTTTCTCTAGAGAGAGAGAGAGAGAGAGAGAGAGAGAGAGAGAGAATAAATAAGATTTCGAACTCATTACGTAAGTTCAAAAGCGTGCTTAATTCCTTTTTTATGCTAGAAGATCTTTTATTTCAGAGAATGGAGTATAGGCGGAATCATACATACAATGAAATTTCACTTGCAAGTAGAAAAAAAAACTTCTAAACGATTTGAGAATCTCCTAAGTAGTGTGTCTTCCAATTTTTTGTTGGGAGGGGGAGGGGAAAGTCTAATTGAAGAGGAACAAAAGGGCAGCTTTTGGGAGTACTTGAGAGAAAAACACAATCACAGTTGTACGACCACAATTTGAGATATCAGAAAGGGACAAAAGATAAATATTTTACGAAAAACATCTTGATACTAGAACACACATTAATCTAATATCTTAATTATCAAGAATAAAAATCATAAAAATCAGCATAATTGTTTCATATACCAAAATTATAAAAGAATCACTATTATTTGAGTTATTAATTATTGTTTATTTTTTGAGTGATTTATTCGGTACTATTTCTTGATTGACTCTTCTTTAAACAACATAAAACATTTCATTCGGTGTGATTAGTAACGTGCAATTAAGCCGTAATTTAGTTCAACTTTTCGAGGAGAGAAATCATAGAATACCCTTTGACCTCTCATTTCAGATAAAGTTAATGATGAGAATTTAGGAAATAAATTATGTTGACATGCAACATGTTGAAAGATATTCACTTCAAATATGCGTTCGAGAAATTATTTTTCGTTTTGATCTGCCGATATAATAATTGACGTCATGAACTGGTAATACACTACAACTACAAAGTATTCATGGGTAAAAATGGAAGACACTGAGGCCATCAGTACAGCTTCTCTTCACAGTATAGCAGTATAATATCATAATGGCTTACGAAAACCAAATTATTCAACCCAAACGATTACTTAGTAAATTGATTAAAGATTATTGTAACTTGTTTAGAGAAGAAATACATATTTTATCCAGTATTATCACTATGTATTATCAAAAAGATTAACATAAAAAGATTAACATGGTACAAAAAGTAGCAAAAATCTCGTTTGTCCACATGGTTCGCAATGAGCTTCTTTACTCTCAAATACGCTCTACTTTACCTCCCCGTCAATTCGTAACACAAGAGGCACAGGATAACTGGAGAAACTCCTGAGTCGATATAATGTACACAACCGCGTCAAGATTGCGTATAGATGAGAAATATTTTAATAATAAAACAAAGTAGTATTAAACATGAATTTTAATAGTTGCTGTTGTTTCAATAAATTGGATTGAAAAGAGATTGGATAAACTGAATTGAGATGATAGAATGTGATTCGCTTGTATGATACATTTATTTTCTGGCACGTATATAGAAGTCACTATTTGAAGAATTTAACTTTCATGTTACCGCAATAATATTCATAATCTACATTGTGGAATTTACACCGGCTTTCTATAACCGTCATTCATCCCATTTATTCACAGATCCGCGATCTAACAGTGTTCCCTCTGGTTTATGTTCAGGGCTGCGATTAACACCACTACCATATCTCATGTTCGACTTCAGGTCGTAAATCTTTTTTTGTACCTATAAAACGCCATGCCAGACGTAAGTACACCATTACATAGAAACGTGCGAAATATGTGCTGTGCAACACAATCCATGAAGATTTAATACAATCCCGACATTTCTCATTACTTAGACATATAATTTCCTGCAACATTATTTTGTAATGAGAAAGTTTCTCTGCACTGAGTATGTTGATGTTGGTGTGTTGATGGAGGCACGAATCGTTGGAGATCTCAAACGTTAAATCTAGCTATTTTTCTCGGATGGACTGGGGCGGGAGCGATATCAAACATTTGGAAAGGAAAAGAGTCCAATTATAATACTGGGGAAAAACCCACAATTTTTAAATTGCCTTCTACAAGTGGTACTAAGTTTAGTTGTATTCTTATTAGTTCAGAAAACCATTGTCACTTATATAGTTCAACTTTCCGAGGAGAGCTAACTTAGTGTTCCTGGTCGCACTTTCCCACATGAAACCTCCCTCATTCATAATCGAAGATAGGTAACTTAATCTTTGAGTAAAAGTATTACTCATATAGAAAGTAACAGTATAAAAAATTTATTTCAGAGATATCTATACTATACCTGATACGATAGAAATTGTATCGACAGAAAGGCGTATTAAGGTGAGTACCGTTTCTTAATTAAAGAAAAGCAGGTTGTAAAGACTGTGCATATCAAATTACGTCACGCGTCAGAACTGACTAATAATTGAGGAATTTCCAGTGGTAACCATATCATTTTGAGAGGAGAAATACGGGATAACCAAAGTAAACAATCCAAATTACTTACCTTCCTGTAGCATGTTTGGTGTTAAAACTCATAAAAAAATATATGAAATGAGCATGACTCATAAAATTAATTTAAAATTACCTAAATGTCATTTTAAAGTGAAACGTAATGAAAAATTAATTTTATGAGTCATGCTCATTTCATATATTTTTTAATGAGTTTTTATGATTTTCATTTGTTGGGAGTGTAAGGTTTGATTTACGTTCGTATCCTGTGTTTACGATCACATTCGAAAGTATATTAAAAAAAACTAATCCTGACGGGATCGTGACGAATGGAATAAATATATATTGATTTCCGTTGAATGGTGTATAATTTAGCGATATGCTTCACCTAGATCGTTATCATCAGTACTTCTAAAGTCACATCATCGGCTCCGACATATTTTTCAGATACCGACTTACGAAATACATAGACCTTTTCGAAACTTTCAAAACGAACAAAACTCCAGGCACTAGGAAAAGAATTTCTCAAATACGTTTTCCTATCGTCGTAAGAAAAGTTGTATTTATTGATTAGAGCGAGGATTATTCACAAAACCAACGCATTTCCGAAGTGAATCAAACCTCTGAACGATCAGGGATATATATCTTCCACTCATTTGGTTCACGTAGGCGTGGCAAACAAGCGTTGACTTGTCACGTGGACCCGGGGAGACGGGAGGAAATGAACAGCCCTATATAAGATCGCTAGTTCCAAAAACGAACTCTATTCTCGCACAAACCATCTTAGCGACAGAATGTATCTGACACGAAGCAACGTTCTATTTTTCACTGCAGTGTGCTTCGCAACGTTCTTTGTTCTCCACGCAAGGGTAAGAAACCGAGAACTTTTGGTTTGGGAGATTTGAAGTTATCAATTTTTGAAATCTTCTATCATTTAATGTTCTAAGATGAGTAGAGTTATTCTTGATATTAATGAGCTTTTGTTCACGTATTCATAATTAAATCAACGGATGGGCTGTACAACCAAATTTTTTTCTTTAAACAACAATCAATTTTCGACAACATAATTATTATACGTAATATTTAGAGGTATTTCACACTATCATTTCTGTAAAGAGACAGCATTATACATAAGTATGCAGTCAGAAATAATATATATTTAGAGATCGATCATATATCGATGCGCGCGCACACAGAGACACACTACACATATATACATTTTACAGCACAGTTTTAATATTTCTTGAAATATAAAGAACGCCTTGAGACATAGAGTATGAAGACTGAATTCTTCAGTGACTTAATTATTTTCTTTATATGTTTCAACAATCTTCCAGACTGTGATACTTGAAGGGTCACTCATCATTTTTAACGTTTTTGAAATTTTCAAGATCGAGTCCTTTGGAAATACAGCATTAGGTTTTATTTTCGACTCTTAACAATTGCAATTCAAAAAGTGCAGGAAAAGGGGAAATTTAGCAGGTAACAATTTTTTATTTCATACATTTCTAAAATACTCCATACATCATAAAATACTCCATAAAATAAATACTATTGCGCTAGGATATGCTAGAAAATTACATATATTTTTGTACAAACAGCATCAATAAAACATTTGAATGTGTTAGAAGCATAATTTTAACTTCATTTATAAATACTTACATTTTCTGATTCTGACTTTTTATGTTGAAACATAGAACAATGTGATCATATTTTATGGAGATCAAAATAATTATCAACATTTTTATAATACAATACGCAGAACACTCCTTGTCAATATTCCTTTCTCAACAGTTTATGGGTTACGAACAAAATTCTAAAGAAAAGTCATCGATAATTGATGTCGGTAGGTTTGATTTGTAGATTTGAGATAGCTAGCAAGAGCTAAAGTATTGAATAAATAAATATTATTAAAACTGTTGTCATAACGATACTACTCATATATTTACATTTTTCTCAAAAGACAGTATAATATCAATAAATAATAATACATCTGATGTACGCGCAAACAAATTTTAATAAATTATAGTCCCTAGATTTATGAAAATGAGTTTTAAAATTCAGTGTAACTTTAAAAATGATACATTTTTCTGAGGTGACGAATTCACTACAATGTCGAAACCCGAACTGTAGTAGATACATTAACTAATTTTATATACACCACACGTTATATACCGATCGTGTTAGAACTATCATTATTTGAATGGTTTTCTACTCCTTGATTTTAATGTTCATTACTAGCAATATAAAGTGCCAACAACCCATTAGCAACACTATAAGTAAATAGAAGAAATTTGCAAAATTAATAAAACAATATCTATCATTGACTATATATATCTTTTATATGTACCAAGCTAATTAACAACTGTTGCATCAAAATGCATTTAATATTGACGTAGTTGTTATATATTCTATGAGTCATAACACATCATTGTATTGACACAAGTCATTAAATAAAATTATTAATATTAATATAATTAAGTTACATAAGACTTTAATGAAGGATTGTTAAAGTTTATGGCGGTCTACTTGGAAAAGATTGTTGTCATTCATACACGCAATAAACTAGACTAGCGGTACTGGGGTAACTTGAAAGATTTGGCACTACTTTTCACGAAGGAATGCTTTAGTAACAGCGTTTAACGGATGAAACACAAGGACTTGTCACCAGAGTCGGATTATATCCCGATGTGTTTGTCCTTTATTTTAAATTCCTTCAAGGCTTATCTAAAATTTAAAAATCTATATAAGTTACAAATAATGTGGGATTCTTCATTCCCAAATTTATTACATTTTCTATGCATGTTCACATGTGTGTGGGATTATATATGTGGGGGTAAGTGATAGAAGGAATAGATTAAACGAGTAATAGGAAACAAAAACGAAAGTACTCGTACACAAGATATTTGTTCGAAGTTCGAGAAAAAACGTGGTCGTAAAATAAACTTCCTAAAATGTTTATGACTATTTTGGTACATTTCTCATGTCCAAAAACATTTACATAATAAAATCAATGAAAAAGTGTGATTTTGATTTTTATTGTTTCAGGGGGATTTAAAAAACGACTTCCCTGCAAATTTCATTTGTGACCCTCGACCCAATGGTCTGACAAGTAATGCGACAATACGCTTTCGTCGTGACACCGGACATGATCATCAACAAAGAAGACTCAGCACACAAGAGGGTCTAATTGGGGACGAACAATTGGAGATGATATGGTCAGGAATAAAATTTAGAGAGGATTTGGTCAATATTATGGGGGCAATGTTACACGTCCCGGTCAATCCCATGGATGCCGAAGTCTTCTATGCGTTCAATGAGTTATTTTATAATATTTTATATCGTCGAGTCGACACCCTCAACCTCTTGACTAAAATGGGGAAAGCAATCGACAAGGATTTACAAACTCAGTTAAATGTTCTGTTTTCAGAGATTCATGACGATATTCCACCACGTTTACAATCTGCGGTTGCTGTCGTGAAAGAGTCTTTACAAAAAAATGAACTCAACGTAGATTATTTCCTTCTCGATATGTTGGACGGTGAAGATCCCGATATTTTAAAAAATTTAAGTAAATCTGTCCTCAAAAATATCGTATCTCCCGTACTAAAGCCCAAAGATATCGACGAGTCCAACCCAGAAATTAAAGCTGTTATTGAAGCGACAACGGCAAGCCTCGGAAAGACAATGGCAAGAGTGATGGCAGCTTTGTCTGCTGGGAAGGTAACTCTTACGCAGTCCATATTCGCGGCAATAGTAAGATATAAATCACTGACAAGTGTAATCCCCGAATGTGAAGAGGCTGAATCGGTTCTTGTAGAATATTTATTGCAAAACAATTTGCCAGATTGGAAACAAATAACAAAATCAATACCTTCAACGTATTATAAAAATCAGCGCATATTTATATTGAATATTTACAAAAAGATAGCATTTAACTCTAAAACACCTCATCACATTAGAGAGACAGCTGATTCCATGATTCCCTGCTGTAGCAATATAATAAATGATGCTCCTCGACAGGCAGCTAGAGTTCTAGAGTCATTTCCACAAGAGGATAGAGCATTCGCAGATATTACCACTTTTTTATCGATGATTGAAAAACCATTCTTTCCTGATTACGTGATCGATTTGAGAGACGAAATTAAGTACTATGTCAATAACAAAATAATTAATATGAATGAAGTCCTTCAAAATTTTCCTGAGCATGAATATACGCATTCAATGGATGTGTTGTCAGCTATTTTAGCTCGAATTCCTCGACGATTACCGGGACTTAAAGAAAACGTCATTTCGGCCGTCACTTCTCTACAACACTACTTAAAACTAAAACAAATAAATCAATGCGTTATAGAAGGTGTACCACGACAATTCACTCACATTCCTTCTCTTCTGATGGATTTCCAAGTTTCGTTATTTCCATCCAAAATTCAAGATTTGGCCAAAGAATTAAGAAAAGCACTGCTCAAGGAAAATATCGATTGGCCTAGTATAGTCCAAGGGATGCCAGTCGAATTTTGTTTGACGCCAGTCAAATGTTTTCTGAACGCTGCCAAAAGAGCACTGGACGGTGCAGTTGATATGAGCAGAGACGTCCTTTTAATGATTAAAAACCTTCTCGGAAAGTTTGATCAAGATGGTAAACCGCTCGGGAGGCTCTACCAATCTTCAAAAACAGACGAGGACGACGAGCCTTCTCTAAGAGCCCTTCCTGCTGATGAAAATGGGGGTCGAAAATATTCAGACGCATTCTGTAGACCCAAATCTGGAGACGTATTTTGGGAAGCTCCAAATAATCCAATGAAGATCAAGGTCATCCAATTCTTGTACAAGAGACATACNATCTTGTACAAGAGAGATACTCACGTTTTGCGATACGTCGATGGGATGGAAGAATTGTTGAAGGTGGACAGTCGCGGTAAGATCAAGTTCCAAGATGCAGGCACAGTGGGTTTACCGGCACGGATCTTCCCAGACTCGTTCTCATATCAGATCGAGCATATGAAAACTTTAATGAGGTTAGGAAGGAGTGATCATGTGCAGTACTTGATGCCGTATGGTAGACAAGGTTTCGTGGGTCATCTGAATCCAATGCCTCTACCCCACGACGTGATCGACATTGCAACTATGTTGGGAGATAAACATCAATCACCATGGGATTTCCTTCTATCATCTCATACACGTCTCAAGGTAAGAAATTAATTCTCTTTCTGTTTTCACTTATTTTCATGGAGATTATAAGTATCTTTGACAAAAATATTCCACTGAGTGTGAGAGAAACGTGAAAGAAGCATGAAATCACAGCTCCTATGGTGTTAATGAAGTGTTAATTGAAACATTGACACTCCCATTTTCAATTTACACAGCTAGAACTGTGATTAAACGCTTCGTTCACGATCCTCTCATACTTCGTGGAAAATTTTCACTAGAGTAGTGTTTATGTAGACACTAAACTCACACAGTTTTCTTGAGTTGTTACACTACTACTCTCTTCGTCACAACTCACGAGCTCTGTCATCTACTAGAAGAACACTGTTCCGTGTCCTCTTCCATACTTTTTTGACGTCTTTGACTCACGATTCAACTTCTAAATGTATCTTTCGATATGTGTCTATATTTTTTTTGAACTTTGTGCCACTAACTGTAACTCTACCTGCCGCTTACTGCTTCGTCCAACTGCATCTGCAAATATTAGACGAGGCGAACACGACTCAAGTAGAGGAGGGGGTAGACCACAGGGAGCGATCTATCGGTGAAACTGAGACCTAAGAGAGGTAAAAAATATCGATATACAATAAAACGTAACTAATCAATTTTGCACATCTACAATTCCAGTAAATTCCAATTAATTCAGAACGAAACTCTTTTTTGTTACTTTATAATCAAATGACTGGATCGCAAAGGAAATATCTAATTTTTACACTAACTGAAATTGAATATTTTCATTTGCTTTTATAGGCAATTATAAGTATTGTATCAGGTAAATATAGAAATCGTGCGAAAAAATAGAGAATTCGTCAGATATTTACGAATTGACTCCAGGAGACTATTTCCATTTTTTTCATTTATTTTGAACTTGATCTACAGATCGCCCCATTTATTACTGGGCCCTGTCACTTTGCCAGCAATGACATAAATGATAACTGCTTCCAGGAGTTCAGTAATGAGACAATGTACGGAAGCACCCGTGCCAATAGCACGAAGCATATAATGGAGAACACGGATGGATTTGCATGTTTCGAGGGCAAAAAAGTATTGGAGTTCCCTGCGCCGGAGCCCGGTATCTATTACGACCCGCGATCGGGCATCACCCAGTTCGTAGAAGCAGACTCCCTTTTCTGCAAGGAAGACGAGTTCTTTGTGCTTTCCTTCCCGTACTTCAAGCCATCGAGAGAATGTAGCGAAACTCACTCGCTTCTGAGTCTACTGCCCCAAGGAGAGATCGGATCCCTTGAAGAACTGACTATGGGTGAGTAATTACATTTTTAATAGGTTTAATTGCATCCCATCAAGGTACCATACCATTAATTCCGAGCGAAGGACACAAAGATTCTAGCGGATTTCACATTTCTGTTCCTAAATGCAAGGTCATCTTATAAATTTTTAAATTTATTGTCAAAAAACAGTACAAATTGCGTATGACCACGTGGAGGAAAAAAAACTAATTTACTCTCCGGAAGCAAGCAAGGGACCATCCCATCACTTCCGATCAAGGGCCCTAAGGCTTATCTAAAATACGTTTACCTACCTGTTATAACTGCTTATCTAAAATACGTTTACCTACCTGTTATAATATCTGCAGAATATTACCAAATTTTATTTCAAAAATTATGACAGTAAAGTCATTTAACAAATACGAACTGTTATAAAATTATTATTCCAAAAATACTGCAATTAATTGTTATTCTTAAAATATCTCAACATTCAAATTAATAATAAATAGTAATAATGATTCTGTGTTACTTAGTAATATCTTGTTGATTACATTGAATACACCCCATTTTATGATGTTTTAATATCCTCCCAGTTTTCCTTAAATATGTGAAACGATTGTTGTACACTCTCACAAATTCCATAAATACATTAGACCTTCTCTTCACCCGCGGGTCATTTTCTCTACTTTTCGATCGATGGGAATAGCGTGATGGAGTTCGGTCTGACGAATACAACTAGTGGGTCATGTTTATTCATTTGGAACGTGAGGTTTTTGTTATCAACTATTTATATTACTTCAAGATGGAAAAATTAAAGAGTATAATTATCTATTTAAAAAAAATATTTTTAGTATCTCGTATTATAAGAAAATTTCACATTGTAATGTATACCTGGGTAATTACGAACACAATTTTCCACTTTCTCTCACTGGACATGTCATGTCACATCAAATGCTAATTTTGACAGCATATTTATATTACACAAACGTTTGCCCCAAACGTTTGATGAAGAATTTGATGTAAAATGTAATTGACGTCGCAGGCCGCCAGTCGGACAGTGCCGCAGTACATAGTTCAAACCACGAATAGAATAAAATGTCTTGCTGATATCTCCAGACACAATCCGTCCCATCAAAGACTTTTGAAAATAGCAATTCGTGTCAAATTGTTGTCTAATGCACCGGTTCTCATCCTGTGCTGCGCGAAACCCGTGGGAACTGTTTAGGAGCTCCGCAGAATGGATTGTGACCATCAGAACGAATGATAAATTTCGATACTGTTTTAACATACAACTTATCAACAACAAAATTCAGTAAAATATTATATTGAGACAAAAATTAACATTGTAAAATCTATTAGTATCATTATCATCATCATTCAACGGGTGTTTGCATAAAATTTCCATGTTTATTGAACCCTTCGTTCCCGAGATAGGACATAGATTGCAAGTCCTGAGCACACAATATTCTGCACTACGCAATATTATAATACAAGCTGATTGCCTGGCGTTGTCCGTGAATTTTTCTTTTACAATGGATTAAACTCGTCTTTTTCGATTTGCATGACTCCCTCTTTCCACTCAACCCATGGGGGTTCTAGGGCTGTTTAACCTCTTAACCCCAATGGTGACCCAACTCTCACATAAGTGTCTGGATTCATCTCAGGATCTCGGGTAGANCATCTCAGGTAGAACAAACCCAAACGCCGAGAGCTGCGCTGATCGAATTTTCGTTTCCGAGACAAGACACAACGGAGGCGCCGCAGCTGCACGATGTCGTTAAAACGAAAGGAATACGGTCGAATTGAATGTTTTCATAATTTTTTACAAATATGTATTCCTGTCTGCATTGCCTACTACCGTTCGTGTATAAGTCTATATAACTGGCTCGGGAGGTAAAAAAGATAATGCTAACTTCCACGATAAACTTCAAAAACATAGTTACATGCATTTAATAGTTAACAGGTTAATAATAAACACAATAGACTATAAATAAGTGGATTTTTATTAATAGCAGAGAAATTATGAATTTATCGGATCTCATATATAATAATATTCATAAAACTAACTGTGAGATTCAGTGATATAAATTATGAGGAACTTGCCGGAGCCGCAGAAAGGAGTTTAAGGACTAAATTCGTCTCGAAAACAATTAGGGAATGAATTTTCGTCACATTCCAAAATTTAACCCCTTCAGTTTCAAAAAAAATAAAAAATTATATCGTTTCTAGCGAAAAGTTGTTTCTTTAAGTCACCACCTAATTTTGAAATTTTATATCCTACGATAAACGTTTCTTACACAAAAATGCCACGGAAATGGCAGAAAAGGGATATTTCTAAAAACTGATTTTCTGAAAATTTGTGTATTAAATTCAATTTTGAAACCACAATTATTTGTTAACCTAATTGGCTCATTACCATCATACCCTATCAATATATTTCAAAAATAATTATTTTTCGAGAAATATGGAAAAGGGGTATTGCAGTCTTTTCGTGTTTTTCTTATGTCTGTGGGAGTCGGGTGAGGATGTAACTTAAACTCTAGCACATGAAAAGAATCTCGTTTATTCATATTTCGCTAAACGAACTACAGAGACGCGTGCGAGCGGACGGGCGGCAAAGCGAGAACTGGTTGGAGGGCAAAAACCGGGAGGTTTCGCCACCCTTGTCTCTCGCCACCCCCGGCCACGCGAGCCCTTAGGGGCTGTCGGAGAAAGTGTCCCGTTGCGTCGGCCTTGCCACCGCGATTGTGGCGATGACGTCTTATATCTATCTCTGTAAGTATCAATCAATCGAAAAATATGATGAATAGAGGAAATATGGGGATATAATTGTTTTGTCAGAATTGTTGAGCTTGAACGTGACACTTATTTTCTACTCAAAGAGTCTTTTGCCCCTCCGGTGGCTAAGGTGGTAGCGTTCTTTCTTATCATCTAGTCCACCCGGGTCAATTCCCGATGGGGCAAGAAATAATGTAGTTTTTCACATGAATGTCCCAGTTCATATAGCTGTAACTACTGAAAAGCAAATCCTCCTTCCTCAATCCACCTTCTGCTAGTGTCAACTCTAACTATTACTAACTAGTGCTACTAACTCGTCCACATGGTGTAAGTTGTTGGCAAACGTTTTGAAATACAGCAACAGAAATTACCAATTTTTATGGTCACAAGTGAAGTTACAACGGCAGTTGTGCGTGTAGTTATACAACAGCAGAAGTGGAGTGTCTACTTGCATGCATATATTATTTCCGTGTAGGGTACGATTCCCGGCTCGTCGCCATTTTCACCTGACCGAAAGTTATCACGTCTGTTCGCAAGTTCTCGTTGACTGTCTCGGGCGTCTAGAATAAAGCATTGCTATTTCATTTTGTTTTCTCAAAGTAGGTACGTAAATTCTCATAGCTCTTCCACTGAATTTCTATACAACAACAGTACCAAAATATTAAAAAACTAAACGATTTCTTATAAGCTATTGACCTAGACTACCGGTGCGAACACCAACTGTTATTCCTAGAGGCAACTGTTCGAAAATGCCGCTCAATCTCTCCTACAAATGGGCGAGTTTGCGCATAGGAGTAAGCTACTTAGGAGAGATGGCGCATTATTCCCACTAGTTTCCATGCTAGGAGAAATTACGCAATTAAGTAAAGAAAACAAAGCGCAATAAGGATGGAATAATTCTGCGTTGAGGACTACTTACTCTCCGGAAACAAGCAAGGGACCATCCCATCAACTCCCATCAGGGGCCCGAGGGCAGTGTCGAAATTAATACTTAATTAAAAAATAAAATAAAATACGTAGTTATAAATTTATTATTCCAAA
>NNCF01129440.1:53115-85783 GCA_002313205.1 Laupala kohalensis
GTATTAAAAATTGGCGTATAGGAATCATTATATGAAAAAAGATTGAATATAAACAATACTTTTTACATTGTATGATAATAATTTTAAACAATTACATATTGTAATTTTCCTATTTATTTATATTTTACTTTTACAAACACTCCCATAAGGGATCATGTTCATTATTTTTCATGCATGCTTTTTTCGTTTGCGCGTCTACAGCAGATCTGTAGCTATGGAACCAAATTTTAACAGATGATTGTGGGCTCCACGAGAGTAAGGGAGGACCATGTAGTTTAACAAATAATAAACTTGAAACATAGTCAATAAGAATACGTGACCATTTATTAGTCAATAATAAATTCACACAACTAAACCATACGCATTTAAAGTTGTTTTTTTTTTTGGTGTATCAAACCTATACGTTTTTCGGAAATAATTGTTTATAAATCGTAACTATTAAAATAACTCCAAATCCAGGATGTATTATTTCAGTAGACGCTGCCACTAGGCAAGAGCCTAAAGAGTCTGTATAAAAAATCCGCCTCAATCCGAAGAAAAATTGGAGAAGAAACCGCATCAGGATAGGGCTACCGAATTAATTAATGTATACAACCGTACCAAAGTTGAGTCTGATAAAACTAAACTTAAATAAATAATAAGACAAAATACAAGTATGCAGAAAAATAGTTTTGAAATTGCTATCAGATTTCTTTAATCTATTACAGTAAAGGTGTGATGTAGTACAAGGCGAATTTAATAATATCTTTTATTCCTTTAGGCAGGGAATATAGAACGATTCCCGAATGATACGGACCTTTTTGGGAAAAAAATGTTGACATTCTAGGACGATGAAAATTATGCCTATTGCGAGTAATGTGAACAAGACGGTTTTGCATGAAGCAAGGATGTCGATCGTAATGAAATTAAGCAAAAATAAAGAAAAGATGTTCAGGAAGAACGTAGGCTAACGTGATAGCATACGATTACCTAACCTATGTTAAACTAAATTGTCGAAAAACTCGTCATTAAAAACAGAAGTGTTAAATATGTCAAATTAAACTAATAATTGAAAAGGAAAAATCAATTATAATTCAATTTAATGGTTTGCACGTTTAACAAAAATTTAAAGCACCTTTAAATCGTAAAATTTGGACAAAAGTTAAATTTGAGCGTTTTATAGAAATTGTGCACCCGCGCTGACGCCGTTGTCTTGCTACGGAAGTAAAAAATTTCTACCTGCGCTGCGCCCGACGAATGGGTTCGTTCTACCTGAGATGCTGAGATGAATAGAAGCACTTCCGACGTTACGTCAGAGTTGGGTCACCATTGCGATTAGAGGGGACAACAGCACTACAAACTCTCTGGGAAACGAAGGAAGAATGATGTAAAAATATTTAATCGAAAAAGATGGGTTTAATCCATAGATTTTGGAACCTTTCGTATAAAGAGACATTGTTTCACATCTCAGCGCATATGAGGGTTAAATACCCCTAACTAAGGGAGAAGTGGTGAACTAGACTAACTGGTGACGTTTTGATTCATTTGTTTCTCACATGGACAACTTCACGTTACATCCTCAAAGGTGAATCCAAAGATTTATTTGTTCTCGCTGCTGAAGGTGAAAGTCAAAATGACGTACAGAATCTAATTCTATTATTAAATTTATTGTTATGAATTTGTAAAATTAGGATGCTGTACATAAATTAAAAAAAAACAGTAAATAAGTATTTTGGTTTTACAATATAGACAGATTTTATTTTTGCCTGAGTAAAAGAAAAATGGTCTAAAATTTAAAAAAATTACGCAACGACGAGTAATCAGCCAGTTGTGTCATAAAATAAGCTTCCAGCGAATCTTACTTTAACGTCATATTTTTTTCAGGTCCCGTGAAACTTTTCTTCATGCGACCCGATATTTTTTCTTTACTTCGAAATGGTTTTCTTTCTCAAGATTGCCCAACAAAGTATGTTTTATTGAGAGCAATGGTAGATGAAATTTTGATGCTCCCAATAGTGCAAGAAAATAAATTATTTCATACCATCATGAAGAGACTGTCTCATGTTCTTGGTCCAGTATTACCAACTTTAACAAAGGAAGAAGAATTTACGATAAGCTACTATAAAAATCCATTAGCTTCCTTACCAGCACCTGAACAGAAAGCTTCAGGATATTTAGAATCTGTCATGAAAGTGATAAGAAAGACTGATTACGATTGGGACAAAAATAGCTTTCTAATTCGTATCCAAATGGTGCGAGCGATTATTGAAAAACTCTCATCAGTCGATGAAATAGTACAAAACCCACATTTGTTGAAGAAAGTGACAGACTGGTACTATTGCCACAAAACGATGCCATTTTATGCTTATATTCCACTTCCATCAGTCACCCAACAAACAGAGGACGCTGATCCATTCAACTTAGTTGAATTATTGCCTCAAACAGAAAAACAAACACCCAAATATCAACTAATAAAAAGTATTGAACACGTTTTTGAAAATATAAACTCTTACATGCAAGATTTTAAACCACCCACAGGGCCAGTGAAAAAGGGAACCCTTTTGCGCAATATTCTTGAGAGCCTTCGCTCGTCGCCGAAAATTATGTCAAACCATTCCATATTCCGTATCGTAGATGAGTTTTATCATGCACTCGGGGACGATCCAAACATAGAATTAGCATTCCCCAATGATTATCCAACGCTTGATCCAGAAGAAGAGGATTATCCACCGAATGTGGATGACCCTGATTCATGGGTAATACGCAACTACGAAAACAAACGGGCAATTGAGACAAGGTCAGTAATTGGGAAATGTTTACGAGATCCAGATCTGTATGTGAAGCTGGGGGATTCATTCGATGCATTGAATTACGAAAAAATACGAGATATATTAACCGCAGTTTTAGAAAATATATTGAATAATAGTAAATTTCGCATAACCAAATATCAGAAAAACATACTGAGCAAATTTCTAGAAGTAGTGTGTATGAGGCTCCCTCCAATATCGTCCATAGTGAACGAAGTATGCTTGACAGAAAAATTACACACGTGTTTGCGAATGCCCCAAAACAACACGAAGGATTATTTATTTCTACTTCCTTTATATGAACATTTCAAGAAAATTTCACCAATACCAATTCTAGAAGAAACAAAAAATGGAAACTCACACCAGATATATAATGTAATAAAACTGTTACGATTTTCTGATACGAAGGTCAACCCTCACGTGAAAAGGATCATATACAAACTTTATGAGCAAATAAAAGGAGACTATGACCCAGAACTGTTCATGCCTCTTCCAGATCCAGAACAAGGTAATGAACCACCGAACACCGTGGACTGGAATGACTTACTGCCATACACAATACGTCACACACCAGAAGATTCATCTATCGCGCCGATAAGATATTTACTAAAGAACAAACAGTTTCTACTGAAAGAAATGCCGAATTTCAAGGAAGAAACCTACATACGAAAGCACGATCTGCTATTAGCCATTTTAAAAAACATTCTCAACATCAAGATTGTAAAGAACAATCTCTTTCTAAAAACCCGAATAAAAGAATATATAAATACAATAGCTGGTAACTATTCCCAAATCAATAGTGAAGAAGAAAACAAACGGCCACAAAATCAATGGAATCCATGGGAAAGCATTTTAATTCCTATGAAATATACCGCCGAGTACGTAACAATGAAACCCATATTGGTACTGTTAAAAAGTCCAAAACGTTGCCAAATATTAGGATCCCAATTCAATCCTTCACGCTATAAAACGAAAAAACAGCTGCTTCTAGGAACACTAAAACGTTTCCTACGATCAAAAGAAGTTTTAAGATTTAAACCGCTAACCTATCACCTTTACTCGTTCACATTGTGCGTGATCAATGCAAAAAGATACAGTAAAATCTCAAACACATGCTTTTCTGAAACAACATTTAGCTCAATGAAATCAACAACAGCTTACTTAACACAATTAACTACGGCTTACTCTAGTTACACGTCGACACTGAAAACTAATTCGCGAACAGCCATGTCTACCATATCGGGTGAATCTGGATTACATGACATAACTACTTCAATGGAGAATAGAGAAGAAAAATCAGAGAGCATTGCATACGAGGCAGAATCAGAATCTTCAACCAAATTTTCATCAACGTCTTCACATATCTCTTTTCCTGAAGGATCCACCATGTCAATAAATGCACAAGCAACAATTGATACAGATACGTCATCACAATATTCTACAAGGGAATCATTTTCATCATATTCGTCCGAAAATTATAAATCTATATGTGCAGATTCTACTACATTAGAATCAATAGGTGCACAATCAACAATTGATCACGAGAAATCGTCACAATATACTACAACCGAATTAATTTTATCACATTCTTCAGAATATTATGAAACTATATGTGCAGATTCTACTCCATTAGAACCAAATTTAAACAATTATTCTAAAGACTTAATAGATATGTCCACATCATCACCACTCCCAGGAGAATCAATAGATCAAAGATCATCTGAGATGGCCAAAGGTTATCCTCTGATATACGCCACGGAAACTATATTATTAAGCTCTGCTAAACTGTTAGCCATGCCTGCCGTAGTAGGTGCATCTGGCGTAGCTGACATGACTACTCCAATGGAGAATAAAGAAGAAGAATCAGAGAGCATTGCGTACGAGACTGAATCAATCTCTTCATCAATTGTTTCATCAACGACTTCACATATCTGTTTTCCTGAAGCATCCACTATATCAATAGACGCACAAGCAACATTTGATCACGATAAATCGTCACAATATACTACAACCGAATCAATTTTATCATATTCATCAGAATATTATGAAACTATATGTGCCGATTCTACTTCATTAGAACCAAATTTAAACAATTATTCTAAAGACTTCATCGAGATGCCTACATCATCACCACTCCAAGGAGAATCAATAGAACAAAGATCATCTGAGATGTCCAAAGTTTATCCTCCGATATACGCCACGGAAACTATATTATTAAGCTCTGCTAAACTGTTAGCCATGCCTGCCGTAGTAGGTGCATCTGGCGTAGCTGACATGACTACTCCAATGGAGAATAAAGAAGAAGAATCAGAGAGCATTGCGTACGAGACTGAATCAATCTCTTCATCAATTGTTTCATCAACGACTTCACATATCTGTTTTCCTGAAGCATCCACTATATCAATAGACGCACAAGCAACATTTGATCACGATAAATCGTCACAATATACTACAACCGAATCAATTTTATCATATTCATCAGAATATTATGAAACTATATGTGCCGATTCTACTTCATTAGAACCAAATTTAAACAATTATTCTAAAGACTTCATCGAGATGCCTACATCATCACCACTCCAAGGAGAATCAATAGAACAAAGATCATCTGAGATGTCCAAAGTTTATCCTCCGATATACGCCACGGAAACTATATTATTAAGCTCTGCTAAACTGTTAGCCATGCCTGCCGTAGTAGGTGCATCTGGCGTAGCTGACATGACTACTCCAATGGAGAATAAAGAAGAAGAATCAGAGAGCATTGCGTACGAGACTGAATCAATCTCTTCATCAATTGTTTCATCAACGACTTCACATATCTGTTTTCCTGAAGCATCCACTATATCAATAGACGCACAAGCAACATTTGATCACGATAAATCGTCACAATATACTACAACCGAATCAATTTTATCATATTCATCAGAATATTATGAAACTATATGTGCCGATTCTACTTCATTAGAACCAAATTTAAACAATTATTCTAAAGACTTCATCGAGATGCCTACATCATCACCACTCCAAGGAGAATCAATAGAACAAAGATCATCTGAGATGTCCAAAGTTTATCCTCCGATATACGCCACGGAAACTATATTATTAAGCTCTGCTAAACTGTTAGCCATGCCTGCCGTAGTAGGTGCATCTGGCGTAGCTGACATGACTACTCCAATGGAGAATAAAGAAGAAGAATCAGAGAGCATTGCGTACGAGACTGAATCAATCTCTTCATCAATTGTTTCATCAACGACTTCACATATCTGCTTTCCTGAAGCATCCACTATATCAATAGACGCACAAGCAACATTTGATCACGATAAATCGTCACAATATACAACAACCGAATCAATTTTATCATATTCCTCAGAATATTATGAAACTATATATGCCGATTCTACTTCATTAGAACAAAATTTAAACAATTATTCTAAAGACTTAATTGAGATGCCTACATCATCACTACTTCCAGGAGAATCAATAGATCAAAAATCATCTGAGATGTCCAAAGTTTATACTCCGATATACGCCACGGAAACTATATTATTAAGCTCTGCTAAACTGTTAGCCATGCCTGCCGTAATAGGTGCATCTGGCATAACTGACATAACTACTCCAATAGACAATAGAGGACGAGAATCAGAGAGCATTGCGTGCGAGAGAGAATCAAACTCTTCATCAATTGTTTCATCAACGACTTCACATATCTGTTTTCCTGAAGCATCCACTATATCAATAGACGCAAAAGAAACAATTGATCAAGATATATCGTCACAATATACTACAACCGAATCAATTTTAACAAATTCTTTAGAATATTATGAAACAATATGTGCAGATTCTACTACATTAGAAACAAATTTAAACAATTTTTCTAAAGACTTAATTGATATGCCTACATCATCACCACTCCCAGGAGAATCATTAGAACAAAGATATTCTCTGATGTCCAAATGTTATCCTCCGATATACGCCACGGAAACTATATTATTAAGCTCGTCTAAACTTTTCGCCATGCCTGCCGTAGTAGGTGCCTCTGGAATATGTGACATAACTACTCCAATAGACAATAGAGAAGAAAAATCTGAGAACATTGTGTGCGAGACAGAATCAGACCCTTCATCAATTGTCTCATCAACGACTTCACATATCTGTTTTCCTGAAGCATCCACTATATCAATAGACGCACAAGCAACATTTGATCACGATAAATCGTCACAATATACTACAACCGAATCAATTTCATCATATTCCTCCGAAAATTATAAATCTATATGTGCAGATTCTACTACATTAGAAACAAATTTAAACAATTTTTCTAAAGACTTAATTGATATGCCTACATCATCACCACTCCAAGGAGAATCAATAGAACAAAGATCATCTGAGGTGTCCAAAGTTTATACTCCGATATACGCCACGGAAACTATATTATTAAGCTCTGCTAAACTGTTAGCCATGCCTGCCGTAGTAGGTGCATCTGGCGTAGCTGACATGACTACTCCAATGGAGAATAAAGAAGAAGAATCAGAGAGCATTGCGTACGAGACTGAATCAATCTCTTCATCAATTGTTTCATCAACGACTTCACATATCTGTTTTCCTGAAGCATCCACTATATCAATAGACGCACAAGCAACATTTGATCACGATAAATCGTCACAATATACTACAACCGAATCAATTTTATCATATTCCTCAGAAAATTATAAATCTATATGTGCAGATTCTACTACATTAGAAACAAATTTAAACAATTTTTCTAAAGACTTAATTGATATGCCTACATCATCACCACTCCAAGGAGAATCAATAGAACAAAGATCATCTGAGGTGTCCAAAGTTTATACTCCGATATACGCCACGGAAACTATATTATTAAGCTCTGCTAAACTGTTAGCCATGCCTGCCGTAGTAGGTGCATCTGGCGTAGCTGACATGACTACTCCAATGGAGAATAAAGAAGAAGAATCAGAGAGCATTGCGTACGAGACTGAATCAATCTCTTCATCAATTGTTTCATCAACGACTTCACATATCTGTTTTCCTGAAGCATCCACTATATCAATAGACGCACAAGCAACATTTGATCACGATAAATCGTCACAATATACTACAACCGAATCAATTTTATCATATTCATCAGAATATTATGAAATTATATGTGCCGATTCTACTTCATTAGAACCAAATTTAAACAATTATTCTAAAGACTTAATTGATATGTCCACATCATCACTACTCCCAGGAGAATCAATAGATCAAAGATCATCTGAGATGGCCAAAGGTTATCCTCTGATATACGCCACGGAAACTATATTATTAAGCTCTGCTAAACTGTTAGCCATGCCTGCCGTAGTAGGTGCATCTGGCGTAGCTGACATGACTACTCCAATGGAGAATAAAGAAGAAGAATCAGAGAGCATTGCGTACGAGACTGAATCAATCTCTTCATCAATTGTTTCATCAACGACTTCACATATCTGTTTTCCTGAAGCATCCACTATATCAATAGACGCACAAGCAACATTTGATCACGATAAATCGTCACAATATACTACAACCGAATCAATTTCATCATATTCCTCCGAAAATTATAAATCTATATGTGCAGATTCTACTACATTAGAAACAAATTTAAACAATTTTTCTAAAGACTTAATTGATATGCCTACATCATCACCACTCCAAGGAGAATCAATAGAACAAAGATCATCTGAGGTGTCCAAAGTTTATACTCCGATATACGCCACGGAAACTATATTATTAAGCTCTGCTAAACTGTTAGCCATGCCTGCCGTAGTAGGTGCATCTGGCGTAGCTGACATGACTACTCCAATGGAGAATAAAGAAGAAGAATCAGAGAGCATTGCGTACGAGACTGAATCAATCTCTTCATCAATTGTTTCATCAACGACTTCACATATCTGTTTTCCTGAAGCATCCACTATATCAATAGACGCACAAGCAACATTTGATCACGATAAATCGTCACAATATACTACAACCGAATCAATTTTATCATATTCATCAGAATATTATGAAACTATATGTGCCGATTCTACTTCATTAGAACCAAATTTAAACAATTATTCTAAAGACTTCATTGAGATGCCTACATCATCACCACTACCAGGAGAATCAATAGAACAAGGATCATCTGAGATGTCCAAAGTTTATCCTCCGATATACGCCACGGAAACTATATTATTAAGCTCTGCTAAACTGTTAGCCATGCCTGCCGTAGTAGGTGCATCTGGCGTAGCTGACATGACTACTCCAATGGAGAATAAAGAAGAAGAATCAGAGAGCATTGCGTACGAGACTGAATCAATCTCTTCATCAATTGTTTCATCAACGACTTCACATATCTGTTTTCCTGAAGCATCCACTATATCAATAGACGCACAAGCAACATTTGATCACGATAAATCGTCACAATATACTACAACCGAATCAATTTTATCATATTCATCAGAATATTATGAAACTATATATGCCGATTCTACTTCATTAGAACCAAATTTAAACAATTATTCTAAAGACTTAATTGAGATGCCTACATCATCACCACTCCCAGGAGAATCATTAGAGCAAATATCATCTGCGATGTCCAAAGTTTATCCTCCGATATTTGCCACGGAAAGTTTATTATCAAGCTCTGCTAAAGTGTTAGCCATGCCTGCCGTAGTAGGTGCATCTGGCGTAGCTGACATGACTACTCCAATGGAGAATAAAGAAGAAGAATCAGAGAGCATTGCGTACGAGACTGAATCAATCTCTTCATCAATTGTTTCATCAACGACTTCACATATCTGTTTTCCTGAAGCATCCACTATATCAATAGACGCACAAGCAACATTTGATCACGATAAATCGTCACAATATACTACAACCGAATCAATTTTATCATATTCATCAGAATATTATGAAACTATATATGCCGATTCTACTTCATTAGAACCAAATTTAAACAATTATTCTAAAGACTTAATTGAGATGCCTACATCATCACCACTCCCAGGAGAATCATTAGAGCAAATATCATCTGCGATGTCCAAAGTTTATCCTCCGATATTTGCCACGGAAAGTTTATTATCAAGCTCTGCTAAAGTGTTAGCCATGCCTGCCGCAGTAGGTGCCTCTGGTATATATGACTATACTACTCCCATAGAGATTAAAAATGAAAAATTAGAGAGCATTGCGTACGAAGCAGAATCAGAATCATCATCAAAATTTTCAAAAATGAGTTCAAGTACCCTTATTCCTGAAGCATCCACGATATCAATAGGTTCAGAAGCAACAATTGATGAAGATAACTCGTCACAACATACTACTACCGAATCAATTTTATCACATTCTTCAGAATTTATTCCATTATTATTCTATCCCAAAGTCCCTTCTAAAATTGGCAAACCATTACCACAACCTGAAGCAATATCTAATGGTGTAGAATTTTTTGATCTCAAGACGACATTGGAACCGTCAACCAAAATACCCAGTCCCAAATGTTTTCTTCTTGAAGTTCGTTTTCCTAAGCAGTTGAACGATGCTGCTGAATATGCTCGCGATTACTTTCTTAACCATAAAGTGATAAGTCAGAAAATGGCTTCTCGCATCGGAGACTCAAGTTTGTTATCTTGCATATGCCTTGGATTTATGGTGAATGAAATAGGAGTGTTTAACACTAAGTCATACCGCCTTATCCATCTAATGTATTATTTAGGTTCTCAAGATTACGGCGGAGATAGTGATTTTGTTCCAAAAATATCTAGATCTTTCGACTCACTGAAAAAAGAGTTTGTCCATATGAAGCACATCCGCCACCCTGGTACAGGCGATCATAAAATGGGAATATTTGGAGAGAGACGAAAGGAATCCTGGGCTGAATTTTCTGGATTCAAAGACTTTACATCAAATTTCAGAAGTCCAGAAAGTGATGAGGATAAATGCTATCTTAATTTTCTTTGTAGGAATGCTCCGCAAATGGAAGGTTCACAATTTCCGATTCAAGAAGAAAGTCACTTATTGTCTTTCGCAAATATGTCCCTTATTAATATGATTCCTCTGCCAAATAAGAATATGTCCAATGCTCAGTCTGTAGCATATCTGATACGACTATTTTCATGGCCAGAAGTAAATAAATTCAAGGGAGAGCTAAACGTAATAAATTATCCTTCCGTCGCTGAAGTACTCTTGGCCGTTCTGAAGAAACTCGGGGATGACGTAAGTCTGAGATGTCATAAAACATTCAAAGCTATCGCCGTGAATTACCACAGGTACATGATGGCAAGGCTCATTGAAATAATTAACTCTCATGCAAACGATCTTCCGTGGATGTTATTGGCTGCAGCGTCACCTCCAAGAGATGGGAAGGACGTCAAAAGTTTAAGGATTCTACATGATTATTTTAAAAATCCAGACAATGCACCTGACTGGCACACCCATGCTCCTGCAGGAAAAACAACTTGTAGTGAAGCTCTAGATTTCATTTTAAGTGGGCTCTTATCAAAATCTCGCAGGAAATTGAATGAAACTCTTATGCACTCTATCAGGCATATATTGCACAGAATTCGGAGAATAGGTATAGGAAATTTCCCTATCAAAATATTTCTGAAACCTGAACAAACTGGAAACGCCGCTTATCTATTCAGCGCCATTGACCAGACTTTATTTTCGAATAACACGAAAGTCCTCGATGCAATGCAAATAGTCTTGCGGTACGTCTTGAGGCATACTATGTGGGGCAGTCGTGTTTTAATTAACGATACCCGCGCTTCCGTCTTGAAGAGACTGTTTATGTATTGGAAGCGTGACAATAGTGTTCCTGGATATGTCCGCGCAGCGGTAAACAAATTATTCCCGTTTGTGATAGAGGAATCGCAACGCAGTGTTCCCGAGAAGTTTAAAGACGACGGATCTTACTTCTCAGAAATCAATAATGGTAAAGAGAACAAAATTGTGATAGTGCGCAAAGGAGATCGTGTTATTTCCGCCGACTGGCTTTCTCTTCTTTCCACTTTCCTGATACCGTACGACATGAAAGATACCGCATCTATTAAAGCTTACCAGGACGTCGTAGATTACTACGCACAAAACCAAGCAGAAATGATTGTACAGCAGTTGAGAAGCGATAAACCTACAGATATAGATATGCTGCGTTTCGCTATGTCACAAAAAATGGGTGACCAAAAGTTACCACAAAGGATTCGGAATGCGCTCAATAAAATTTACATACACTTGCCAAATGAAACGAAAATTGAACAGTCGAAGCAAGTCGCCAATGCGAGTGAAGGTAGGAGTCAACCCGCAATTTTAACTATTGGCAACGTAGTTGGTGGTCACTACTACTTACAAGGGCCTCGATCGCATTCGCAACTTGTCAATTGTCTACAGTTACTATATATCATTAATACTACAAAACTCATTTCAAACACGAGAGAACAGTATGATACTGTGCTCAAGTATGTTCTTGAAAGCAAAATACAGATAATTATCGATACGAATCGCCTCAACAACAGATTTAAAGCTTTGAAGTATCTTCTGAATTATATGAGAGAGGACACTTCTGTTCCATCAGGCGTACAAACTTCAATCGACTCGATGGCGCAAAAATTGGATGAGATGATAAAAAAAGAAGTTGCTTCGTTACCACTACAAGATGATACTGAATACGTGATTACAAGCTCAACGGGTGGAGAATATGAGATTATAACATACAATACTTTTCCCGCTCGAGTGCGCATCAATCCAGCTTACTTATTTCAGGTATATCTTCTTTGTAAAATCAGCGTTCCATTTCCAGAATGCCAAAATATTTTTTTATTTCCTTATCTAAATTTGATGTAAAAGTAAGAGTATGACGTTATTTATGTTAGCTGTTAAAAACTGTACTGAAGCCAGTACTGGAAGAAAATATTTCGGTATTCGGACGCTCTGATAATATAAGTTGAATACTGTGTTTCGTGTTCCTTTTCATACGTTTTCTAATTTCCTTTTAGGGATACATACATATACTACCTTTCCTAAAACATTGTCCTTGCAAGGCTCCCTTCTTTTCATACCCAACGAACTTCATTCTTGAAATTTTTCCGTCAAATAGAAATATT
Organism: Laupala kohalensis; assembly: GCA_002313205.1. Classification (NCBI taxonomy): domain Eukaryota; kingdom Metazoa; phylum Arthropoda; class Insecta; order Orthoptera; family Trigonidiidae; genus Laupala; species Laupala kohalensis. The sequence continues at coordinate 66,011 of NNCF01129440.1, forward strand.
GGAATCACGTTTACTTTTAACAGTAGACATCCTTCCTTTCGGCCAACTCAGGACCTAACATTAGAAAAAGTTACGAAACGGCTACAAAACTATAATAATTAAATTCAAATTTCATAGTATGACTCATACAAAAACAATTGTAAGATTGTTAGAAATACTCAACAAAATTAATCGTCAACAGGGCTAATGTGTGAAATACGTTTTCGTAATCGGACGCCTTATAAACCTATGAAGACATGTCACTGTAGATGCAATTGGGCTGTGTGTCTCGTGATCTTGAAACCGGCAGAACCAAATTGTAATTAGTAAATTAACAAAGCTTGAAATAGATGCTTTTGGTCATGACAAAACACTGGTATCCGTGAAACCTTACCTTCTTGAGCCAGATGAAACTCCCCGGTCCCGGTATAAGATTTAGATACTCTTACAACATGTAGTTCCAAGCCACCATTCACCCCTTTACAGAGTTATTCAAAATTATGTACGTAACTAAAGAATTGTAATAAATTGTGGTGTTACTGTGTCATTATTCTATTGTAAATTTTAATTTTATTATCAACTTTTTTAGGTTATCACCTGAATGTCTCAATTCAAAGACGAAACGTCGTGAGTAAAATAAAATTGTGTCCGAAGAAGGTCGAAAAATAGATATTTTTATTAGTACTAAAATGAGGTCATTTTTAAGCGTACACATATCCTTAATGGTTTAAAATAAAAGAAAACAAACATTTTCCTATTTTCCACGACGTATTGGGTAATGGAAGTTGTGATGTTGGTATTATCGCTGCAACTAAAATGGCGTCTCAGCAAGAGATAGTGTTTTATCTTCTACAATACGCGAAAACTTATGTTACTTTAGTGTAAAGTGCGTATCGTAATCGTTTCGGTAAAGATGATCTAACAGACAACAGAGTTCGCGATTCAATTTAATTAAAGACAAGGTCTGTATTTGTAAAGCCAATAGCACAGAGAGACCACGTGTTAGTAACGAAACGATTGACGAACAAACTTTGTACGTAACCCATAGAAATCAACCATTTTAGCGAATCTTGATTTGGGAAATCGACAAACAGCTGTGTGGCGTTTGGAAAACCATTTAAAACACCTTATAGGTCGCATTTATTCCAAGGTTTACTTCCTACAGACTACATAAAGCGATTTGATTTTTCCGTAAACACACAGAAAAATTTGAAAATAGTAATAATTATTACCACGTCACGCTTCAGTAACGAAACTAATTTTTACATCAGCGGGAAAGAACAAAAAGACACTGTGTGTATTTTAGAATCGGCAAACTAACATGACACCTTACGGAATACCTGTCATATTACGAGTTTGGCAGGAACTAGACTTTCAATTTGACGTTGTCCGTGTTACAGAATATTTGCAACGCAATAAAATGAAAATGTTAGTGTTTCCTTTCATTTTAAACAATTTCTTGTAAGTGTACGTACAAAAATACTTTATTACAGTACTTTAAAATTCCGTACATCAATTTGAATAATCCTATACATCTCCAGAAAGTACGTTAAGAAGGACATCCGACACCCTCGTGAATTTCCTTCCCCCGAGGAAAGGGTCAATGCACGTTTACAGTTCCGTCGTAGCAATCAGAATAATGGTAACTGAAGGGTAACAATAATAATTGCGAAAATTTCTCCTTCGTGCGCCCAGTGCACTGAGAAAACAGTGAATGTCATATTCAGTGGTTATACAATTATTTCATGTATAATATAAATAATAAATTAAGAATAATAACTATATTTCACTCTCTTTAATGGCGAGACAATTTTAATTATATGGGATTTATCAAAGTTAAACATCCCTGAAAACCGTCACGTACGAGGCACGTTATGAACGCTCTGCGTTTCCCATTCAATTCTCAAATGGTCAGTTGCATCACCTGGAAGAAATGTAATTTCAAAGTCAACTTTACGGAAAAAAATGCAATATGGCTACCTCACACGAATTGCCAACTTCTACAAATTTAAATAACACTACTGAATATATATTAGTAGTAGTCACAAAAGTAAAAATACCAGTTAATAACACAACAAACTAAAACGCAAAGTAAAATTCATTCCACACGTTCGATGCACAAAGAACAGAATAGCGCCACAAGAGCAAGTAAACCGAAATTATGGCCGATGTTGGCGATAGATTTAAGTTTTAAGAAATCCAGAAGTATTGCCAACATGAGGCGAGGTACACTTATCACCCTTATGGACAATTGTAAAGTAAAGTGCATTGGCTACACAGTGTAAAACCTGATCCAACATTAAGCCGGTTATACTGTCTATAGTTTAATTAATTAATTAGAGCAATTGCAAACTGCCTACAAACACATTGAGGGCAAAAATATTAATTTACTGCTACAATTAACAAATAAACACGTTACGTTTTTTTCTTAGTTTACATTTTTTCTAAGAAAAGTTACATGACTTCTTATACTTACTTCGTAACTCAATTTCAAAGTCAATTTGTATTTGAAAACAAGGACGAAGAACATTGTTGAAATCTGAGATTACGATTCTTAAAGATTGGATTTTTAAGTCCATAAAATAATCTTTGTAAACGGCGGGAAATGCAGAGATCTTTACAAATAGTCACAATTTGCATGTATGATAAAGCGATAATTCTAGTGATTCTAAATGTGTCCGATATGTTCTTAAGGCTGTTGACAGCGACTCCATGAATGACGAAGAGAAGGAGGCGAATCAAGATCTCCTTAGATACACTAGGTTCCGTGATTTCTCTGGTGTAGTGCAAAATCAAAACGTCCCTCGTGGACTCCTTCTCAAGGTACGTAATGCATCTCTTTTCTATTTTTCGACATTCCTTTCTAAAAACAAAGCCAATACCAGATTCTGTTTGTAAGTACCTTCATTTTCCTTTTGGTGTAATTATATCTGCAAGGCTGCACCTCTGACCAAAGAGACGGCCACATCACCGAACGTCATGAACAACCAACATTCTGCGAATCACTGTATTACACGTGAAATTTTTCGTTCTTGCCTCTAGTTTATATCACAGTCCTTTTGTCTTTTATATTCACTACATGTTCCCCTCGAGATACTTCCTTCTGTCAAACCCATACAACTTACAATCCCCAAGAACACACTCGACCTCCCTACCACAAGTACGTTCTTTATCACTCCGTCGTCCTACACTTGTCACGTAAGAGATAAGGTTACTTTGTCCTTACGTGTTGCTAATTGTAATAATGTAGGGGTTAGGATTGAGTCCGGCTCGCGACTTTTTCATGTATTGGACATCTGGTAAATACACATGACATTATCTTCCAGTTGTATTACGTTGCTATCGTGTTTGCCAACCTTCCAATAATCGCTTAGTTGGCACTTTTCTTCCATTCACACCCGAGCATACAATGCATACACACAGCGGTACAGAGACCGTCCCACGAGAATGTACCTTTCTGTATCTAACTTTAAAAAGGAGGGTGAAGTCAGCCATGCGCCAAACGTATATTCCGAACTTACTAACACTAACCTCTGCAGTTCCTTTAATTCCTCACCGCACCGTACCCAGATGCCACAGATGAGTGCTCACGCTAATGATTATCTAATACTTATAGGGAATACAATAGTTATCGGGTGCGAAAGTAGCAGTCGAACTCGGTGACCTGTAGGTGAGTGCTCGTCACAAATACCGCGGGCAAGAGGGTCATTGGTGTGTAAATATGTCTTCGCAACCCAATACCCTCTAATGTTATGGAACGAATGTTTTTTTGGTTTATCGCGTAACACTGAATCGGCCGCCATTTCCGGGGTTCTTCTCAGAAACATTATTGTGAAACGGTCCTTGTACGTGCAACGAATGGTTCCCTACGTTGCCACTACTTCCTACTCAAATGTATCTGTAAAATGCTCATCATTATCCGCCCCTAAATTAAAACCGGACTAAAAGAGATGCATAATATGTCAAGAACCTAGTCGGAAGAAAAATTATCGTTACCTTTACTAAAACGTAACCTTGTGTAATTTTGTTACAACCCATTCGTAGGTTACTCGAGTATAAATTTTAAAAGTACAGCAGAACCCGAAAGCTAACGAAAAAATATTAATATTTATTAATTATGTAATAATTTCATTTATTTATTATTTGTATGTGTAGTGTATTTACGTCTCGTTTCGGCCAACAAACGAATAGTGACGAATGCTAGTAAGGTCCAGTTCTACGTGAGTTGATTCACAAGACACATCGAGAAACATTTTGGGGAGAACAGCATCTAGATGTTTTCTAGATTGCCGTATTCGAATATTACAACTGCTGTGGTAAGACACAGAGGATAAACTTTTCTACAATCACAGTTATATGAACTGAGACATAGCTACAAATTTTTCTGGCCCCACCGGGAACCGAGTCTTGGGTATCTCCGTGGCAAGAATATGCGCTAGAATTAAGCTAATATTCAAACACGTAAAAGTAGATAATAAAATCATAATCTTAGAAACTTTCTTTTATTTTCAAGAGGCTTCCTGGAANGAAATAAACAAGACGGTATATTTAACACAATATTCGCGAAGTTCTGTGCCTACTGACTGACGATCGACAAACAAACGCAGAATTGTCACATTTCTCATTCTACAATTTTGACATTCTAAACAAAATCATCTCTAACACTATGTGTATCAATGAAAGTCAAATAGATAGAATTGACTCCAGGGATATTTGAAATTTACGCGGAATGTGATAACAGAATATATTATTAAGACAGATTACACGAATATGGGAGTTTTCAGATTACTTTTTTTTATTAAATTATTTTCACTTATTATCAATTAGATACAGAGAGAAAGAGAGAGAAAAACAATAAGAAAAACTCCTTTAATGACAATCTTTTGGGAAGGGAAAATCTGGAAAAGTTATCGAAAAAATGTAACAAGAAGTTTAGATCATTGATTTGGAAAACATGTAACTCAGAAATTCTTCTATATTTCATATAGAACTAAATTAATGCAGTCACACTCATTTATATAACAAGTTAATACATACTATTAACTAACAGTTATATAACATATACATATAAAATTGTCTTAACAAACGTTCATGTAATGTGTTTGAAAATACATCAGATACGAAGAAAACAATTATAATTTTGCACAAATGATAAATATAAAGAGGAAGGAAATGAATTGAGAGATTTCAAGACAGAAGAGATAAATATATACGAAACATTTAGAGTTTAATAGTAACTGATAAATGTTTTTTAATTAATATTTCTCAAACTTAGCATGTGTTGCAAATATGGAGCAAGCAGACTACTAATGAGAATCTGAAGGCAGCCATTGAGACATCGTTGCCTTTCGTGAAAAGTGAAGGGCTCCAACAACCACAAAAGCTCGCTACAGACGACGACGGATCCAAGCTTATACAGGTAACACGTGCTAAAGAATTACAGAGACAACTATAGTAGAATTAAATCTAGAGATGGATTGCGCCAGCTAAGGACGGTGTACTGCAGTGGAGCTGTCACTGATTTCACCTAATCCAATGCCGGCGAAGTCCTTTACAACAGGCGATGAAAGATTTCTCTCTTTACTCGTAGTCAGTAAGACAATACTGCTGGGGACAAGAAAGTAAGTCGTCCGTGCAAAAAGTATTCCATATCAAAACATCAGAAAAGGAGTCCCTTTCTGCAGCCAAACACGAGAACGGGAATCATTACGCTGACCTCACTCCCTTTGGCAGAAGCTTCACTTCTAACCTGTGCTGAATGAAGCTTGTGATCCCAAAAGGGCGGAGGATGTGTATGGGGCAATGAAAGAAAAAGACAGCTCAAATGTTAACGCCGCTCCTAGTTGTAAGCCCGTCCAGTCGATTTTCTAGTCCCTTTCTAGTTTTAATTCAACTAAAGCCCAAGATGCTGAAGCCATTCGAACGACTCCATGAAATGTTCAGGGAAGTTTTAAATAATATTTTCAAACATTTTCAATCTCGAACCGATTATTTTTATACGCTTCACCGGGAGAATGTCCTTATCAAACCTGTAGAGGAATTTGCTGTCCATTTCCAGATAAGCTACAGCTTGAAATTAAGTATGATGCTACCTTAAAGGAAGAATTAGGAAGGTGAGCCGAAGACCAATCTCGGCTCTGATTATTTTGACAGTTTCTCTAACTATCGCCAGATGGTATGTTACAATAAAAGCGTCCTTCGGTTGGTCACTTGAGTATTACGCGAGAATATTACATTCATTAAAATTGTTTTAATATATTGTGTAAAACAAGCAATCCTAATTGTGTTTCTCATTGTCCATAATACCAATTAACAAGAGTTGATGGATAACTAAATTCAATGATATTATAATGTACAGAAAAATCACAGATTCAATTTTTCATCTGAACAAAAATATTGGTATAATAGTCTTAATAAAAATTATATATCGGGCGAGAATATCAGATCTTCAGGTCTATTCACGATTTAGCAAACACTGACACAAAAACGAGAATTACATCATTCATACTAAAGCACGCAGCTGATGAGAGCTCAGGTCTCTACCGAAATTGTTTAAAAGTTGTAATGAAAGTACAATATCTAAAAAGATTGTTAATTTACCAGCAAGTAACACATTAATCACATGTATTATGCAATTGAAAAACTGATAAAATATTTAATAAAACTTAATGGATGACAAAAACGTTTTTGGCGAAAGTCTAGGTCCCGAACCAAACAAATGTTTGGAAATGAGTCTGTTCATTCTTAATACGCGAAAAAAAGCAAACCGTTCTGTGACCATTTTTTTCTTCCTGTTACCTACGAAGGAGCTAATATCTGTGGAGCCACACTGCGCCCATAATATAAAATTTCTCGTGTTAACAGATTAATGATGGCGAACATGAAAAGATAGTCATCGCTACGCAGCCTTCCGACATCATCCACGCGAATTGGCCTTATCTACTTGCTCTCATGTCACCATATCGGATGGATCCTAAAGATGCACGAAGGTAAACAACGTCATGTCAACAAAATAGACCCCGGATGCTTAGACTTCTTTCTCACTTCACCAGGTTGTAAGACGAGCACTATGGTTCACAAGTTTCCTTATTGGGATCTAGCCATATAGAACAAAACATTTTATCAGACTTCCTAAATCTTGAAAAAATTAAATGTAACTAACATTCTGCATGATAATATGAATGTTTGCTTTTAATTAGCAAGACTTTTATTGACTTGAATAACATGGCAGATAGTACAGGCAAGTCACATTTGGTTTCATATTTAACATTATCATTATAAACAGGACATCAGAACAGTTCTGATCAGAATAGTATATTATGATGCGCAATGGAGCATTACGTAGCTCACGTACAATTCTCTCAGATTACCAGCAGGATCAGACGCATCAGAGATGTCACGTGTTAGATCTCAAGTAGTAAAGTAACGTCGTTTCCAAATAAATGAGTCAACTAGCTTCTTTTCTTGATGTGGTATTTAAATGCTGTTATCTCGAAAAGGAATAGTGAAAGATGAAACAACAGGAAATCGTCAACACATCTTTCAATGTTCGATACTTCAATTTTGGGAGGTTTGCTCCGTCCGGTTATGCACAAAAGGAACGCAAATTTTCTGGGACATAAGCGTATAAATTTCTTTGTTGTCAGATTAATCAACCTTTGTCAATTACCGAAAAAATTGAAACACTTTTGTCATTCAAATCACGTCCTTCTGAATCAGTGCTACTGTAATTTCGAGGAATTTTCTGTTTTCCGCTTAAAGATAATATCGCTTTTAAAGATTGCGTGAAATATATTTATATTCAGAATATATTCAGCATAATAATATAAATTAATTGGCTCGGCCATATTCCTGTGTACTTTGTGATGCACGTGTCCTAGTTTTTTTACAATAAGTATAACAATAAAATCTGTGTAATGCATGCTTATTATCGTTTCTTTTTATATTTTATTAATCTTGGCGTAGTTGAGTTTATCTCTGTGTCCCATCATCCCAGTACGGGGTTTTCTGCGATATTCCTTGTCTCACTTAGCTAACGCGCATGCGCCAACTAAGAAGTCATCTTCTGCACCACTTCGGCATTCCTTTCGCGATTCCGAGCAAATACTTCGAGGCCGTATAGGTGACACCTTCATTTTTCAAAATTTGTTTTGAAGCTGTTTCCGTTGGAACAATGTTTGTTCAGAATTATCTCCTAATAAGCTCGATTCCAATTCCATTGAAGTAGGAGTGCCAACTATACGGACGTCGAGTCGACTATAACTAACTTTATTCGTTGTAGAAAGTCCAATGCGATAGGATTCCATTGTCGATACGCACGTGTAAGGGTGTCATCAGTGCCTCCTGAATGCGCTCAACCATCCAGTCGAGCTATAGACAACTATAGACAACTTTTGGAACTAATGGAAAGGCCATGGCTGTAGTCACCTTTGAGCGCATAGATGGAACAGTGACTCGTTTCATAGAATAATCTCTTGATTCAACACGATCTACTTTGGTCAGTGATGTCTCGTGATTACGTCTTCCTGTCGTCAAACACGCCTCACTCGCTGCTTCCTGAGCTTCGCAAACGTCACACGCCTTTCCGATAGCAAATAGAGCGACAGCCATTTGAACGACGCGCAACATGTTGACGAGTGCACAGGCAGTACTCGCAGTAGATCCAAGGGTCTTTCATGTCAGACGAATAACGCACAGATTTCTGCTCTCAGACGACATGGTCCTTGGGAACAAGGTTTTGAAATTGTAGCGCTCTCGTCACGCCATAATAAATCCCACCATTCCAGAAGAACGTCCTCTAGTTTTCTTTTTCTAACCGAGCAAATATCCGCGCAACGGACCGTGTCATCGCATTTCGAAATCGTACCTAACTTNTGACAGTATCATCGCATTTCGAAATCGTACCTAACGTACAAAATAATATCCACACGCGGTTCAAATAACGTAGTCATCAACGGTAAAAGGATTTTGTTTCAAAACATAATCAATCATCCTCCCATTTTTCATATTGGGAAATGGTTTTCAAGAAGTACACTAAATTAAATTGGTGGAATACAATAACATTTAATAATAAGGGCATCAAGTGGATTTTCTTTTAAGTCTGTACACCTCGTATCCACGGTTTCTCCCATCTTTGAGTTAGTGACTAGCTAAATGCAATTAAATCATTTTACTAACCAATCCTCCGTTTCTGTTTCATGACACATTACACAGGAGAGAAATGGCTTTAGATGATAAAATATTCAACATGTTTTTTATATGACAGCTGATTTTGATACTTGATTAGACTCAGCATAATTTTCACAAGACTACTCTCTTTCAGCGACCAAAAATTTTGTCTCGAAGCATGGCACTTCTGGTAGTGCTCTACGCAATGGTTCTGGATAAATCTGAGAATATATGCTCTAGTGCCCCCAAAAATGCGTTTTCTCCGTTTTCCCACGTGTTACGAACCGTCACAGTCGCGAATGGTTTAAAAAACTACTGTCACACCGGAGCCCGACTCGTATCGAATACCGAGACGGTTTTCATCTCCGGCGGTGGGCTAGGATAACAGGTTTAGATTTAGAGTAACTCGATTGGACTGCTCTGTCATAGGCCTTGGTGAGAGGTTAAAAACATGAACTCATGCAAAATATTAATAGAATTTAATGAATTAAAGAGCCCTGAGTGAGCTTGAAAATAATCCGTTACATTACTGCCCTTCTGGGCGAATGATTACAACATTCTAACATAACTTGCCGTAAGGGCTGCTCGTGTCGAGATCCGACAATGTTCCAAGTTGTTCATATCATCGAGGAGTTCGTTCGGTCCGAAGTTGATGACTACCCTCGTAGTCACGGTGAAGAATTCGTCGGCGACTTGACTAGCGGCAGCGGCAGTGCTCAGCCCTCGGGGTCCGTCGAATCTCTCGTACAACGACAAGAAGACTTTTCTGATGCGTGACCCTTGCCTGAAGTAAGTTCGGAGAAAGGGCGCGGGGGTCGGTGAGCGCCCTGGGCTACGCTCTGGTGGTGTGGTGGAGACGTGTGNCGAAGGAGAGTCCAGACGAAAGATACGGAGGGAGAGCTGTCAAGTCACCCCGTGACTCTACCATGTTTCCTGTGAAACAGCTAATAAAAATGATAATACTAGTCAAGCCGGCAAAAGTATTCTTCTCACAATACATATCTGGTCCATAAAACCAATAACATGTTTTGGATGTCTGTCTTGTAACACTTACTTTTTAACTGTATATTTCTACTCTCTTCTTCAAATGAAGACGAAGAAATTATTAAAGAAAAATTTCGTTTGTAGGTACATGGATGTTATAGAGTTCTGCGTGCAACACCCAGAGCGCATGGTAGTGCAAGCGTTGAAGAAGGAAGTGGCTTCTCGAACTGCCTTCCTTCGTTACGCAATTCAACAAAAGCTGAAGGACCCATCTCTTCCTAAGAATATCCAAAACGCCCTCAATCGGATCCTCAGGTAATTAAGATTAGAGTTACCTTGGTTGCGTAAGCGATTAAAGGTTCCCCTTAACCTTGCGACCCAAACCATTTGAATTTTTAGTCAACTTGAATAGCTTGTCAAAAAAGAAAAAGGAACTTTAGATATACTGATATATTTTGCTAAATTTGCAAAATTATGGATCCAATATATCTTTGAATACCTATATGTATAGAATTGCGTTGTTCGATTTCTTAAATATAGATCAGAAATAGATAGGAATAATATTAGAATCTCTGGACATTGTAATATTGCATCAGTCACCCTTATCAGCAAAACAGTATTATGTAAAATTTGTTTAAAAAGTTTTTTACGTTTGTTTAATTTTCGATCTGAACAATTTTTTAATCCGCTTTCTCATCCGCATATTAGGTATGGAATCATGTGTTATTCTCCCTGTATCAACCTTAACCCACCTTGTTTGCCAGCCGTCAAGCAGTTAATTTTCCAGTCTTTTCTCAGCACCTTGCTGACTCACATTGAGCTCTCTCCATTGAAGATTATCTTGCCTTCGTTCCGCAGTAACAAGTTCCTATTTGTTGTGTAGATACGCCGCGACAAAGGGAAAGGGAACTTCGGAGCCTCCGGATGGAAAAGCGCCTCCTATCATCCGCCGCAACACACAAGCGTGTATCCAGCCGGAAGACGCCGATGTGAGCTACGTCAACTGGCTCAGCTTGTTATACATTGTCGACTTGAAAAACATGAATACAGGGCGGAAATCATTCCATAGAATCCTAGATTACGTGACCAAGGAGAAGTATGAAATATGCATCGATTCGAACGCTTTCCCATACAAGTCTGCTGCTCTCAATTTCGCTCTCAATGTCCTGTTAAACGACGAGAGAGTGGAGGACGAAATACGAAAAGAGGTGTCAAGTTTGCTATATTTCAAGGAGGAGAGAGGAATTTCGTCCGAACCGATAACTAGTGATGAAAAGGGATATGTTGTAAAAATTGTGAAAAAGAAAAATGTAATTGTGAGAGTAGAAGCTAAATATAGGCTAGTGAACCCAGGTTTCCTTTTCAAGTCCATCGATGTAGACAAATACGATGAAAAAACTGACGAATATTTACAAACCGTGTTGGACTTTGCTCAGAAATTAGTTCACACCACAGTTGATAAAGCTATAATTCACGAGGGACAAACACGAGCTCAAGCATTGGAGACCATTTTGAAAACTTGGAAGAGAGACGATGATGTACCTGAAAATGTCAAAGACTCGATTGATGGTATATTGCCGTATATTAACTTTACTGGCTCTGGAAGTAGAAAAATTGCTGAAGATGATAAAACACAATTAGTCACGATTAACGATGGACTAGGCAAGAGAATTGTCATTCGAGAACCCAAAGATGAAGTTCTCTTTGCCTACTGGCCATACTTATTGAGCGAAGTGAATCAATATTCAATGGCACCGGAAGACAGCATCATGTATCAAAAAGTAATCAATGAAATTGGGATGCGTCAAGTGAGATACACAGTTCAGTGCCTCCGATCAAAGTGCCCAACTCGATCGGCGTTTCTCGATTACGCGTTGAAACAAATGATCAAAAAGCGATCAAAAAATAATGAAGACTCCCGAGACCTCATAGCAATAAACAAATACGTCGTTAAGGATCAAAATGATACTGATCCTGCAGTGAGTGACGATCCGTATCTCGCCAAAATTGGAGGTAATTATTATTTCGTACGGTGGAACTCCTCATACCAATTTACTGACTGGCCCAAACTTATGTATATTTATGACTATCAGGGAATGAATGAACAAAGACGTCCGAAGTACGACACCGTTCTCAAATACGTTCTCGAAAATCAGTACACGCTCTTTATAGATACAAATGCATTTTCCAGCAAATCTGACGTTTTGAAATACGTGCTTGGATATATATCGAAGGATGAAAAAGTTCCAGAGAACATTCGCCAAGCCGCTGCCGCTCTTCCGAAACTAGCCATCGAGAAAGAGACAGTAGCTAAGGAATCCATTAAAGAAGACGCGCGAAAGTACGTAATCATGCCTATTAGAGGCAACAAATACAAAGTAGATCTCATAACTGACAGATCCCCCATCCCGAATGTGAATACTGCTTCTCTCTTTCTGGCTGTAGACGAACTGAATATGGGACGCGAAAAGGAAGGTGCTTGGCAAGCGCTTTTGGAATTCGCAGTTTCACGGCACACCACCGACATACCTTACAACGCGAGTGAAAGGCGGGGCACCGTCTTAAAACGAGTTCTCAACTCCTGGGCTAAAGATCGACGCACTCCACCATCTGTCGTAGAAGCAATCACTTCCACGGTGATTAAATTCGTTAGAGAAGACGGTCCAGGTGCCAAAAACCTCTCAGCCGATCCGGACACCATGTTCAGTCTGATCAAGGATGGTGTGGCAAGTAAAATTGTCATAACCAACAAGAATAATTTGATTCTTACTGCAAGTTGGCCTTACTTGTTGCAATCTTTTAAGCTATATGAGATGGAGGTTCCAGATGGTGTTGCGTACCAGACAGTTTTGGATTTCTACGCTTCGAATCAGGGTCTGATGGAGGTACAGGCTACACAAAATAGGGTATTTATTCCAATATATTAATCTTTTTTTCCTCTTACACTATATAAACTTCATTTTTTAATGCACCTACCATTAAATATGTGTAACAAACTGGCACAACAAAACTATTAAAAGACTTACAAGCATTGCACTTCGTTGGGCACTTCGTCCACGCTCATTTGTTTTTTCTCATTAATACGTAATTGTAATTGTCGTATGGCATAAATAAATATAATTTATAAACAAGTGAAACAATGAACTAGATATATAAGTTTATTCTGTAATAAAAATTCAACCAGTTCAGTCAATGAATGTTCGAAAAAAGGATATAGAGGGCTTCGAAGAGGGTAGTGTTTTCATCGGGGTTAGGAGGTAAAAATACTAAAAGTCCTGATGTTTACACCCTACGCTAGGGATGACAGGGGGTGGTATGGTCCCGTTTTTTTCGCTCTTATCTCGTTAACAATAGGTCGTGAAAAATAGTCTTAGCAAAATTTAAACTCAATAAACTTGCAATAATATTGTTTCTTTTATATTTTTCTATATCCCTTTATAGTTTTTGAGATATCTACACAATAAAATCATTAATTTTTAAAGAATTACATTTTTCTTGCTTGTTTTTAAACTATTGTTTCTTACTATTGTATCCTTTGTTTTACAGTAAAAATCACAGATATAGAAGTTGTAGAGCACTAAATTACCTTTAAAATGATGTATAGGTTTACTAACCTGGACCAGAGTTGTAGCAATTTAAAAAATTCAGTTTTAGTTACCTAATTCATCCAAATTGAAAGACAAGCAGAATTTTCCTTCTATGGAAGGTTCATCATTTTAATTGTGCTAGACATTGTGTAAAGTAAAACCTCATTATATTAAGTTTATAGAAAGAGAAAACTTTTATATATTAAAATATATTTCTTACGTACCTTGATAATTGATTACTACAAGTCTATAATACTTGGATTTTGTGTGCGCAGGTCACCACAAGAGATGCATTTCTACGCTATGCTCTTCAACAAAAACAGCGAGATAAAAACCTACCAGCGAAAGTTCGAACAGCTCTCAAGAAACTCTTGAAAATCACAGAAAACCGTAAACAAGAAACTGACCCTCCGACTGGTCCATCACCCCAAATAGTTGTAAGCGAAAAACACGTATGTCTGAAGGGTCCCGGTTCAAATATAGGATTCGTCAACTGGATCGACATTGACTTTAGCTTTGATGAAGAATTTATTCTTACATCCAAACTTAATGCTTTCCATTCACTGGTAAAATACATTGAAACCAACAAGATAAGATACATTTTGGATAATTCAACATTTAGTACATACGCTGAAAAGATGAAATACGTATTGACCTTCATATCCAAAGACCCACATTTACCCGCTGTGATTAGAAACGTAGCCCACATTCTGAAGAATACTTAATACTACTTGTAGTTCCACACCATTATGCAAAGTGTAAATAATTAATACTTTATTGAGCTGCACTGAACAAAACAATGTCGTCAGGTACGTAACAAGAAACTGCGGAGGGGCAAGCAAACTTATAAGAAAAATTTGTTGATATTATTTTAATGATTATTTGTCCTTAAAATATTTTAATTTTGTTTAATTCACATTATTAAAAACTAATGGTAATTTAACGACATTCATTTCATCCGTACTAAGGTGTTTCATTTTTCCTCCTCCCCCCCGAGAACAGAGATGCCTAGATGCGTTTCAGTTTCTAACTCATACTGAAAAATCCAATTTCTATCGATTTGCAAGTGTCAAATTTTTAGGAACTGGAGTCCAAACATAATTCGATTTTTCGAGAATATTATTTATATTAATTTACGCTCATCTCAAATGACTACGAATCACATGATAGGTATTTGCTATGGTGTCAGACATGACTGGTAAGCCACTGCGATGTGTTACCTGCGACAACACATAAGAACCCATAAATTAGAGATATAATAATACTTTTCTTTAAAAAGAAATACTTTTTTAACTTCGAGCAGTTTCATTTTGGAAAGAAAATAATATGTGGCAAGTTGCGCTCTCAAGAGCTTTCTGACTGTACCCAAAATCCAGCATTGTCTATGACTATCAATTCCGCTCAGACCAACCGGGGTTCGAATCTCTATACCCAGATAAGCCAGATGAGCGCATTCATCTGAGCACCACAAGTCGCTCCACAGAATGTCCTAGTACTCCGCATAAAAAATGGAGGGATGATAGAGCATATAAATAAAAACATAAAACCAAGGTACTAAAGATGTAACCAGGTTTTTAACCCGGTGGGGACAATATGGGAACCTATTTGGAGGTAAAGAAGAGACATCATCTCATCTCTGCAAAAAGTGCGCTGAAATTCGACATTAACCACTTTCTAAGATTGTAGATCTCGTAAGATTCTAGATCGCCAGATATTCCTCAATCGGTAATGCCAGTAATTCAACAGAATACTGAAGAAACAGTGATATCTTCTTACATTATTTTCAATTAGATATTAAGAATTAATAACTTTTGTTAGATTTGCATGTCAATATATTGACCACACGTGTGATTTACTCCCGAAAAAGTTGAATGACACTCATTCTATTTTTTTTCTTACTTTTCTCGAGCTTTCGAGGGGGGCGGGTAAATGTATCTCATTGCCCGGCTTGGCGACCCCCATGCACGGTACACATTTCTGAAAATTTCTCTCAGAGAAGAAAAAAAGACAAGAAAACAAAGTAAAAACACAAAACAAAAAGCGCTTTAATAAGAAAATTATGTGCGCTCAAAGACAACAAAAAACAATTAAAGCAGATATAAACAGATGTTCTATCTGGAGCCACACGAATCCTTGTGATGTCATACGAGGGCTGTTTCGCTAATTGACCGAAATTTGAACATATTTTGTAATTTGTTGTTGAACTTTGAACACTTACATCACTTCCTTAATAACTCTAATAAATCACTTTATACTGCTTTTTGTTTCGTGTCCTTGCATTGCCTGGGTGCTATTTTATCTCCTTAGGGAGACATTTCCAAACAGGTGTACCGAAACGACTTTTTATTCCCATTTATTTGCTCTCTCTTCCCTCCAAATGTTTACACGGAGTTCTGGGACATTCTGTATTAAATACAATTACTAGATCTGCCTTAAATACAATTACGAGAATAAATATTCTGCCATAAATACTATTACTAGAACTACACCAATAGAAAATATTTGATAACTTTTCCTAAATAGGTTAGACGAAATAAGACGACCATCACTTCTACATTAATTCAGCAGAACGTTAGAGAAAATTCTACAAAATATTAGGTAAAACATTATGTAAGCTTAAGGCAATTACAATGAAATTTGTTGCAGATTTCAGTTCTATACCCTTTGAAAGTTTCATTTCCTCTTTGAATGTTACGTCGAATGACAATAAACTTATTTAGATTGTAACTTTAATAAATAAAAAGTTTCTTCCTTATAAGTTTTTGGTGTAGGAGGTAACAGGTATGACTTCATGACATCTACACTTATGGATCGAGTCCCTACGTGCTAGGTTTCATTAATTTTTTTCGACATGGCTTACAATTTTACTGGTTCTATTGGGAATATTTCCTGCAAACCCTGGATTTTTATTACTTTAAATGTCTCCGAGGTGACGCTACTTACCGCTTGACCACAAAAATTTCCCTGTCTTTTTCAGGTTTTCCACAGAATATTTTTAATTTTTCCCTGACTTTTATGAAAATAATTGCAAATTAATTTTCAAAATAATGTTTGGAACAAATTGTTATGGACTTAGTCAATAATAACAAATAGGTACTTGAAAAATTATTAACTAATTGCAACTGTTTTTGAAATTGGAAAAAATAATTCAAAAAGTTCAAAAATGTTTATTTACTTGTGCAAGTTTATCACGCCAAATATATTTAACCTACATTTTACATTCACAAACTTTTGAAAAAATGAATCATTATTAACATAAATTATTTGTTAAAATAAATAATTCTCACAAAATAATCCATTAGATGGTCAAATTATTAAGACAATCGCTTATAATTCCAGTTTCATTCGATTTATTCGAGTAATTTTTTACTTGTCTAATTCTTCAAGTTTTCTTCTCGCTTTCTCCAAAATCTTTGTTTTTACGGGCAAGTTCTTAATAGTTCTGCATCTCGGTTTTTCCTGACTTTTTCTTTTCTTTCTGCGTTTTCAATCTCTTATTTTCTGTTTTAAGGCGTCTTTACAATGACCATTGGCATTTCGAACAGCATGAAGACCATCTGTATCTTGTTCGTGTAAAGTCAGTTGACAGAGAGACATATGCAGAGACAGTTGCAGATTCTGACCACCCTCTTCAATTAAGATAACAATGTAATTCATAAACTGCCGCGCAGGTGATGCAACTCACGGTTAAATAACATCGAAGAAAATATTTATTATTAGTTTATTGCGTTTATTTACCTTAAAAACGAAATACTGAAAAAGCGATACGTCATTTACTGCTTTCACAAGACCCTGGACCTACTGAATGGTACTCTCATGTAGTATTCCTAAACCTTCACGCAACTTATCGCAGTCCGCGGGCCATTTTCTATACACTTGCGATCGATTGAGGCAGCACATGATGGGGTTTGGCAACCCGACGAATGAAATTAATGGGTTATATTTATTTACTTGCAACGCGATATTTTGATTCTCATCAACAAATTTTTATTACTTCAAGCTGAAACATTTTAATAGTATATTTCTTTATTTTTTAAAAGTATTTTTAATTCTTAGTACCATGTATTCATATTGTAATGTATGACGGGGTAATTCCAAATATAATTTTCTTTTTCTTTTATTGACACGACATTCCGCATCATATATTGTTCTGACAGCGAAGATTGATGACACATTTGACGGTCCAACGATAAATAAGAAATTTGATGCAAAATGCAATATAACTCGCGTGCCGTGAAAAAAGTTCCGCGGACCGCCAGTTGGGCAGCGCTGCTCTAAACATATGAGGAATGGAAGCAAGCTTGTACTACCGGCACTTGCAGAATGATTTTACCTAAATTTTGGTATCCACTAGTAATTTTTCTCTCTAAACATTATAGGAGGTAAAAATGTTGTAAATTTTTCTATTACATAATTGATGTTCAATTTTTCTGTAATTAATTATCATTGACAACTGTCTTTTCTCCTGTCCTGGTATGGTTCTTAATACATCAACATAATAAAGCATTTCCAACTAGAATGTATGAGTATAATAACAATTATAGATTTACAGAAAATGTTTAATGTGCAAATAAATGAAGAATAAAATATTATTCAGAATTTCCATTTTTAAAATATCATTCCTTCCTATATAATTTAACATTTTAATATTGCTTCTAGCAAATGAACTTTAGTTGCTTTCAAAATTTTTCAAAGAATTATGCTGAGTTTCTATTATGAATAAGTATTGGAACAATAAACTAAAGTGGAAAATGTATGAAAAAATGCAAGATCAAACAAGGAGTATTCTAGAGAAAAGAGAAGTTAAGATTAATTCTCACTACTTCACACAGAACACCCCACCTCCTTTTTTCTCAAGGAAGTAAATATTTTATTGTAGATTATCACTAAATATAGTATAAAAAACATCATAGAAATAAAAAACTCCAACATTACTGGAACACCCCTGTAGTTGGAAGAAAGGTCCCAGATTATTGAGGCTGGAATCACTGACATGAAGATGGACAGGTAAATCAGTTGATTCTTTAAGATTGAAATTAAATTTTTTAAATTAATATATGCTTTGTAGTTTGCTTTCCCTCAGTTGAATGAGAAAGGTTAAGTATATTCCATTAGGTTTTCCTTTATAAGTTAAAAGGCCTTCAAAAATTAAGGATTTCAAGGCATAAATTAATACATGCAATAGAATTTTGTGCAATTTATATTTTAGTTGTCAAAAATCACATCACACAATTTATATTAAAGAAACATTACACAATTTAGAAAAAAAAGAAAAAGAAAAGAAATTGCATGAAATGTTCACAATATAAATACAACTACCATTTAACAGTTTACACACTTTGAAAATTCAATGGTTGATAAATAGTACATATACTATGTAATCTCTTATACAAATTGTAAAAGATTTGAATTAATTGTCTGCTCCAAAACCTATACAATAGACGTCAATAATTTAAGCCAAACGCTCGTTTGGCTGAAGTTATTCGAGAACTGGACACTTACACTTAAAAACTCACTGAGCGGGACACAGTAATCATCATGGTGGGCAGAACGATATCAACTTGGGTGGACATTTCAACGCGTCTGAACATCTACAGAAACTAAAAATGGCCTCCCTGCACACAAACATAGTGCTCTCTAGCCTGCCTCCACGCTTCAACGTTCCACAAATAAACCACGAAATTAACCTGGCAAACATCTCCCTAAAACATCACCTGGCAGACACAAAAATCACATTTTTTGATTTGCAACCACACCTGACTGCCAAGGACTTTACCCAGCACGGTTTACACCTGAGACCGTCTGGGAAACAGCACTTCGGTCCTCTCCTAGCTTCACATCTGACCTCACATCATCCACCTGCTCCATTACCTCCTCCTGCACGTACCTCATCTCCTCCTCCACCTCCCTCTACNGCTCTACTTCTAGTTCAACTCCACCTCCCTCTGCTCCTACTTCATCACCATTTCCTCTTCCTATTTCCACACCCATTTCTTCTCCTGTCCCCGTTCTTTCACCTACTGCTTCCTCATCTCCCACGTCAACATCTATTCCT
>NNCF01129440.1:88079-99299 GCA_002313205.1 Laupala kohalensis
ATTATATATGTATTATAACTCGCAGCTAACTTTTTATCTTATCTAGGAACTTTTGCTGAAATTTTTGAATCCGCCTCTGCCTTAGGACCCTTGATCGGAATTGATGGGATGGTCCCTTGCTTGCTTCCGGAGAGTAAATTAGTTTTTTTTCCTCCTCGTGGTCATACGCAGTTTGTACTGTTTCTTGACAATAAATTTATAAAATTTATAACTTCCATGTAAACTACTAATAAAATAAAAGCATGGAATACAAATTTGTGGAACATGTGTCACCACATATATAACAATTCATACATAAAATAATTAACATTTGAAGACTAACAGTGTAACATTTTGTTACAACTAAATTCTTAGCTAAGAATGCTAAACTGTAATTTTGCACTTACACATGTTTAGTCTATTTACTGGATGAATCATAAACTGGACCATTGTCTGTATTAGTCTCCAGAGGACCACTTCTTATTCTCCATCTAGGTCAGATAGAAAACAAGGATAAACATTATTATTATTCAATCACAACCCAAAAGAACAACAAAAGCATTTCAAATTATGTAAGTTCTTCCAATTATAGTTCGATAATAACTTGTACATGTAAATTTACAAACATATTTGCATTAAATTACAAACATATTGATATTATATATGTATTATAACTCGCAGCTAACTTTTTATCTTATCTAGGAACTTTTGCTGAAATTTTTGAATCCGCCTCTGCCTTAGGGCCCTTGATCGGAATTGATGGGATGGTCCCTTGCTTGCTTCCGGAGAGTAAATTAGTTTATTGTCCTCCACGTGGTCATAAGCAGACTGTACTGTTTTTTGACAATAAATTTATTATTAGCACTTTCAGAAACCATGTTTCAGTGTTGTTTAATCAAGAGGAGGAAAATAAAAAACCTTCCATGATAAAATGAACACACAACACAATCACAAGCAAAATTTAAAGATTTTTCAATATGGTCAAACAATAACTATCTTTCATCAAATTTTCCAGGAAAAAAGAGTATATTTTGGTTAAAAATCGTCTATTTTAATTATTAATTCTTTTTTTTAGTTTTTTTAAAACCATATAGATTGTTTTGGG
Organism: Laupala kohalensis; assembly: GCA_002313205.1. Lineage (NCBI taxonomy): Eukaryota > Metazoa > Arthropoda > Insecta > Orthoptera > Trigonidiidae > Laupala > Laupala kohalensis. The sequence continues at coordinate 89,164 of NNCF01129440.1, forward strand.
GGGCTATGCAGTACTCGACTCTAGTGTTCATGTTCCATAAAATAAATGTAATTTTCCAGGATTAAAGGTGTATTTTTTAACCAAGCATGTGAACAATACTAAATCGGCGTATTACTAAAAACAAGCATGGTTTCAAAATGAAGAACAGCATGATATGGAAGAGTGTATTTAATACTATACTGTCTACCAGGAGGATTCAGTTCCTGGATTGTGATGAATTGGAAAAAAATAACTGACAGTGTGCTAAACGTGAAGTGAAATTCAACGAAAGTTTCACAAGACCATACAAGCTGCTTGTAGCTCATATTTAAAGCTATCCTTCTTGTGATGCAAGAAGGTGTGTGCAAATACATATTTATATATATTTACAAAATTGGTTTGGGCGATGAAGTGTTTTTTCTTGTCTACATATTGGTAAAATTTATAAAACAAGGAAGCTATTTTTTGTACAATCTATATTATATTAGTAAATAATTATTAATCATAAGTGTAATAATTAAAATGGGTTAAAAATCAATTTTAATGTGAACAAACCAAGGTACGTAGGGTAAAAGGAAAAGCCACACTTGGTTTGTCAAAGATGTTTTGAAGCTTACCATGTTTCCTGTTTACAAAGATTTAAAGGTGCATAGTATACACATTTAACAGTAATACATAGTATACACATTTAATAGTAACACAAAGTATACACATCATAACAAAGATCTGGAATGTTAAGACCAAAAGACTGAATGACTTAAAAAACAAGAAAGGACTTGAAATAAGAAAATAATAATCTAATTGAGGAAAATGGTTCTCCAGTGATTCTTAGACCTTCATGTCATCCCTAACAGAACTTAGTGGTCCAGAAGAAAATAAGTGATAAACCCACATTCACTGACTTCCAGTTTCCAGTTCCTCAGAAACTTGAACACACACTCCCATCATCATTTGAGGACACGCGGGAAAATCCTGTTGCAGAAGTTTCTCCAGCTTAAGTCTCATCCTTCCGTGATCACAGAGAAAAGTTATCTTCCTTTGAAGTCAAGGAGATCTCTTTATACCTGCTCTGCAAACTGAACTGCAGAAGAGCAAGGTTCATCTAATTAATTCCACTTTTCATAGAAATCTCTTAGATTGCGGTGAACCTCACCGCCAGGTAACGACGTAACATGGTTACATGATTAATCGACGTAACATGATTAATTCCACTTTGTTCGTCAACAAATTGGAATCACATATCGCAAGTCTCCAACAATCCATCATTTAACCTACTCTTTCAGTTCTATATTTGCAATGACCTCACACGGACAAGGTAAGCCCCCAAATCTGTGGGACTTTATTTCTGATCCAAACTTGGTATTCGGTAATTTTTACATACACATAATATTCTAAAAAACAACATTTCCCTATTAAATGAAGAAATCCCTGAACTTCATTCCCCTCACATGAAACTAGCCTACAAATTCGTTCCCTCAATCCCAATTCTCCAATGCACTGCACCCTACTCCTGTTCAAACCCTGAGAAATTCTTTCCGCCTTCTGCCACCAGTTCCTGAAAAACTTTGACAGTCCTCACCTCCTACCCTCCTTTACTTTCCATATAATGACCTCTGTTCGGCACGCTCTGAATACTTGCCAAAATTTTTCCTCAATAATCAGGTATGTAATTTTGTCAGTTTGCTCACTCTATATTTGTTTTCATCTATTCATTTTTCATTGTTCTTTTCTTTATTTCAATAAGTTTCACACTTCTTTCAGTTCTGTTTATACAGCTCAATTATTGTATACTTTCATGTTATGCTTTTATGTTTCAATTATTGTCATTTTAATGTATATACTCGTATATATTTTTCAGTGTACATTACTGACGATGGCTGCTATGCAGCTGAAAAAGCTTTATAACATTAAAACAATAAGCAACATACAAACAATGTTTAAGTTATCATTATGATCCAAAGTTTGATATCGTGCTACAACTAGGCAATTCTAGTCTGTTTTTTAAACTAGTCAAGATATCTGGAGAATCTCTACATCCTGAATTATTACTGATTAGGGTTTAATCTAGAGAATTACCATGTAGATATTGCTATTATAAGACATCTTTTCCATCACACACTGTACTCCACACTGAATCAACGCTCAACACCACTATCAGTCCTATGATTTATTCCTCTGGAGTCATTGGAAGAAGACTATCTTTATGCATGCCTCCATGAATCGAGTTCGGTTCCGTTCAGCTGAACAAGCTCATCTAACATAAATAAAATATCCTCCAGAGATTCATCGAGCATGGAACCTTATGAGCTACATAGACCAATTCGTGACATAGCGGAGTAAGAACCTTCATGTATTGTCAGGTTTCAATGATTCTGTGTTGCTGGGTTGGAATGAATTAAAGAAGGATCGATTGACTCTTCTGCAAAATTTTTTTTCAGTGCTCTAATTTTATTCTTCACTCTCTCTGCGGGGCGTGGTTGGTCACATGATGTTTATCGTCTGTCATTCTCTCTCCCAAAGTTCTTGTCTGGCCTAATGAAGCAGTTTGGGAACTCAGCATATAATGTCATGAAATCGCATGACCTTGATGGAATCACAACAGCAGTAATTACGAGAGACCATAACCCTTTCTCCAACACAACCGCCTGGGACATGTTAACTACTGAATTCTTGTCCAGGGAGTTAGTGGGTGTGGATGCACTAAAATGTCTCACTAAAGTTCTCGCGGCCCTTGATCTGAGGTTCTTGAACTATTGGATCGTACTAGATTTGCAGACATTCTGAGATACAAAACACAGCTGTTGGGGAACAAGGTCTTTCTCCCAAAGTCCCACCGCATATCCCTGAATGTTCAGGTGAGATTGTATCTATCGCTGTTCATTATTATTGTAAAACCCATTTTAAGATAATTAACAGTTGGACATTAGCATTGTTCATCCACTTTGTCCAGCAAAAAATCAGATATTGTGTTCTTCAGAACACTAGGATCAGCAATAGGACATTACCGTGTTATATAAACACTGTGACCTCATTTAATTTTAAATTCCTTACACTAGAAAGGTCGATGAATTTTGATCCAGTTGAAACATTATTCCCAATTCTAAATCAGCCCTTTCTTGACTGATCTCTGACGACATAGAATCCAATTCTATAAGATCAGTTATCAAATCACAAAATTACCACAACCAACAGGAAAAGTTATTTCGAGAGTAAAAACTGTATTGAATTTCACAACTTAATTAGATACTATAGATCATACATTTATCAGAATCCTCTAATTTACGAGTACATCCTTAAAAAAACAAACCAAAAGGGTTCAAATATTACAACAGAACCCAAATAAGTGAACAATCCAGTAATGCTTATATGCAAGTAAGGAATAGTGAAAATAAAATATATATTATTCATCAAAGATGCACAGTATATGACAACGTAACCATTAAGACTTGTAGTAAATGCAAAAGATTTAATCATAGTAGAAATAGTTTCACATATTTATCCTATTCAGGTACAAAATTGTGAAAACAAGATGTTCAGTGTGGTTACTGCAAATTCATTTATGACTTTTATCTCATGTGTAATAAATTTAATAATAATAATAAATTTATTGTCAAAAAAAAGTACAAACTGCGTATGACCAAACTGCGTATGTGTGATGATTCTATTAAATGTGAGGTGGTGAAAAGAAAACTTATTAAGTTATCATCAATTATTAAGCCTATATATTATTAAACACTACCAAATCCACTATCACCATCCTAATCCAATGGTTCCAACAAAATAAATTCATAATAAACACTGACAAAACTTGCATAGTTTCCTTCCATAATCCTCATTCATCTAAACAGCACACGCCTAACATCAAATTTAATGGTAACCACCTCATCTTTAAACAAACAACACAGTTTCTGCGACTTACTATACAAGATAACATGAAATGGAACTGTCACCTTGAAACACTGAATATGAAACTCAGCACAATAAACTATGCCATCAGAGTTCTAGCAGCAAATTGCACAACAGATACCCTTCGAACAGTATACTATGCAAATGTCCATTCCATTCTAAAATATGGTATAATATTTTGGGGACAAGCACCAGAAACAAAACAAATTTTTTTTTTACAAAAGAGAATAATACAAACAATTACCAACACTAATAAACTTTCCATGTGTAAAGCATTATTTGAAAAGTTGAAAATACTTCCACTGTACATTTTTGAAACTTTGAACTTTGTAAAAAAGGATCTACTAGACAAAGGACCACTCTATAGATCTAATTCCATTGTTCATTTTCACAATACTCGACAGGCCAGAAATATCCATCTACAACAGATAACATCCACTCTTAGCCAAAAGAGCACTCATAAAGCAGGGATAAACTATATAATGCGTTACCACTAAATCTTAAATTGATCAATAAACTGAACCCATTCAAAACAAAACTCAAACAATTCTTACAACAGAAACTCTACTAAAGTGTACAAGAATTCCTCAATGGCAATAACTAATATATGACATACAATCTGTTACAAGTAATCATTAGAACAATGGTGCAGAAGGTGACCCATGATGAAGGAAATGATCTAGCAACATCAAATTACATTGTTTTACCATAAATATAGACCTCAACATAAATTAATAAAATATAAGTAAAATAATAGAATTACTACCATAAACATCTAATAACCCTAGTCTAATTAAATACTAATATTCTGTAATAGTAGAAAATAATTGTACATTATGTTAATTTCTACTTAGCCTAAGTTAAATGAATATGGTTAAATGTATCAAAATTATATAATGTTGTTATTCTTATATGATAATAATAAATTTATTGTCAAAAACAGTACAAACTGCATATGACCACGTGAAGGATATAAACTAATTTACTCTCTGGAAGCAAACAAGGGACCATCCCATCAATTCCGGTCAAGGGCCCTAAGCAAGAAGCGGATTCAAAAATTTTAGCAAAAGTTCCTAGATAAGATAAAAAGTTAGCTGCGAGTTATAATACTAATAGAATGTCAATATGTTTGTAATTTAATGCAAAAAATTTACATGTACAAATTATTATCGAACTATAGATAATTCTGAGTATAGTGTTTAAAAATCATAAGAGTTGAAAAAAAACAACACTAAATTCACGATTTATTGTTACAATAAACACACCCCTAGACAAAGTAGAGAGAACCTGTATAAGAAATCCGCCTCTACCCGAAGGAAAACTGGAGCAAAACCCGGGCCAGAATGAGACTACAGAATTTATGTACACAACCATGCCAAAGTTGAGTATACATAAATCTAAATCAATATGAGCCATAAGACACAACACAATCATGCAAGAAAATAGTTTTTGAAATATTTATAAGTTATTTAAAAAGTACCACAGCAATGGCATGATAAAGTATAAGACGGATTTAACTTTTATTAAAATCAATAAATTCTTTTACATTTTAGAAGCACTGGTGCAGGAGGTAGTTCTTAACCGCGGATTTGAAGAGATCAATTTCATAATATCTTTTACATTCTTGGGCAGGGAATTAAATAGAACGATTCCCAAATGATATGGTCATTTTTGGCAAAGAGTGGTTGACATTCTAGGGCGATGAGTATTATTACTGTTGCGGGTATTGTGTGAATGAGACTGTTTCGTATGAAGCAAGGGTGGCATTTCAGTAATTCAGTCTTAACAAACATGACCATTTCACAAATATAAATACAGGTTAGTGTTAAGATATTTAATTCCTTGAATAAAGGTTTAAAAGAGTTTCGTGGGTGAGATTTACAAATTATCTGAACTATCCTCTTCTGAATTGCCCCAGAAGGTAAGAATTTTGTATTCATAACAGTTTTTAATTGTGTTCTATTTTAAGAGAGAGAAACCTGGGGTAAAAATTTTGTGATACCATTGTGAAATGACATAAGGCACTGTTTTTTCGTCAGGTTGCAATGTGACGATTTGCATGGAACCAAGTCGAAATGTCAGACAAAACATTTGAGCATTGGCATGTTTACATAGCAAATTAGTGTCATCAGCAAAAAGAACCATTTTGCAATCTGATGTGGATGATGACATGTCGTTCACATACAATAAAAAGAGTATAGGGCCGAGAATTGAACCTTGGAGTACTCCACAAGTAAGTGGTTTTGTTTCTGAAAGACAAAGCTGGCGTATATTATTTTTAGTATGGGTTATTTTAACCTGTTGATATCTATCTTTTAAATACGAAGTTAGCCATTGATGTGGAAGACCACGAATTCCTAAAGAATGCAATTTTGAAAGGAGAATTCCGTCATCGATGACATAAAATGCTTTGGTTAAGTCAAGAAAAACACCCTGAGGATTTTCTCCACGGTCTAGAGATGTGGTAACATTGTCTAAGAAGGAAATTATGGCGCTTGTAGTGGAAAAGGATTTTCTAAAACCGTGTTGATCATCAGGAGAATTGTTTATTTTGATAAAAAATCTAGAAGACGCTTATAGAACAATTTTTCTAGGATTTTTGAGAAAGTGGGTAGTAGAGATATTGGTCGATAATTTCCAATATTAAGTTTGTTTCCTTTCTTGTGTAAAGGTTTCACTTTAGCTCTGTTAAATATTTTAGGAAACACCCCTTCCGTTAAAAAACTATTAAAAATATTTGTGTGTATTTTATATAGCATGGGACGAAAATTAAACAATAAACTGTGGTATATCATCTATGCCTGTTGAAAATTTGTTTTTTAATGAGCTGATGATTCTCATGACTTCACTGGTGTTAGTTTCAGAAGTAAACATAGAATTGGGTATGTGGGTGGAAATAATTGGATGACATTGATTTGGATATATTGAGTTCGTATATTTACTCACTTCTGAGAAGTAAGAATTAAAAAAATTTGAAATGTCCTGAGGATTTGATATGATTTTGCCATTGTTTAGTTGAGAAATATTGTTTTCGCGATTATCAGAAGTTGATGTGAAATATTTAACAATATTCTACATGGCTTTCATCCGGTTGTTCGATTTTAGTATATGCCTGTCGTTTTCCATAACTTTAGCTGCATAAACTACTTTTTGAAGAATAGTCTTATATTTACAAAAATAATCATGGAATTCAGGTGGTTGGTTATTGCGGGTTTAAAGATAATATAAACGACGTTTTGTTTTTGAAGAAATTCTTATCCCTGTTCAAATACATCTATTGTATTTCTTTGTGTTAAATTAATTTGTTTTTTATGGGATAGCTAGAGTTGTAATGTTTTAGGAATATTGAGATAAATACATTGAATTTGTCGTCAGTGTTTTGGCAATTACAAACATCTTTCCATTAAATTTTTAACATTTTAATTTGAATCAGATTTGAAAACTAAATTTTTCTGCACCACATCTGTGAGTGTATCATTTAACTTTAAAAGGAGTAAATAATTTCTGTAACCAATTATGAAGAGAGACTACTTAAACAGATATGTTTATGATTAAAACATTTGGAAAGTTGAATAAGTATACTTTATCTTTTCATTGTTAGTTTTGCATAAAATAGAGAAGACATTTTAAAGTATAAGAGAAAGTATCTGCACCACACGTTTTCAATTGTTGTCGAACTATATTAATTAACAGTGTAAACTAATGTTTTTGACATACTTGAAAACTTCACTCAATGCAACAATGTTCATTAAAAACATTGCAACAATGACAATGAGAAAGTACTCCTTTATCAACACTTCAGATTTCAGAAAAATAAATTATAAAGGTTGTAATAAAGTTAACAATGCACAGGTTAAAAGAAACATCAAGACTAGAAAATGGGGACAATTTGATTGGAGAGATTGAGATTGGCAGTGGCTGCTCATTTTCAGAGATTATGTAATTCAGGTTAACAAACAGTTGATTCGAGATTGATTCTTATAAAATATCATGATGTTCACATTCAATGTTTGACAATTTAACTTTCCAAGTTGAATTAGAAATTAATGTCATTTCAAAATACAACTCTTTTGATGCCAGGGGACTGCAAGAGTCAATAAGAAGTTTATGATGAGAGCAAGAGTTTCTGAAGCAAGAGAAAAGTGAAGTGTGAGATCTTTACTGTTAATTTTTAATAGTTTTGTTTTTGCAACATTGCAATTTTGATAAAAAGTTCAGCTTTAACTGCTATAAGATGTTAACAAAATGCCTGATCTTATCTTACTTGTTTATTATTTATTTTATGTATTTGGCAAGGTTGAGGCCTTAAGGCTGCTCTTCCACTTACTTGGGTGAGAGAATTAGAAAGGAGAGATGTTGGGTTGCCAGGGAATATTTAGTACCGAACTGGCATTTGTCTTGAATAGGCCCCAGCAGAAAACCCCAACTAGATCTGCCAACCAGGGCTTTAACCCACCCTACCGCTTATCGGTATCATGCAAGCGAAGATAATACCACTAGACCACCACTGTTGGGTATATGTTTAACACCTTTTAGTAAAAAAAAACTATGCTCAATTATTTTACATTCAGTCAGTATATTCAATTTTTTCTTCTTCGAGTTGTCAACATAGTTATATCTTGGAAGCAAAGATAATACCACTAGAACACCACTGTTGGGTATATGTTTAACACCTTTTAGTTAAATGCACTATGCTCAATTATTTTACATTCAGTTACTACATTCAATGATTTTTTTTCGAGTTGTCAACATTTTAGCAGATTATTTTTCGATTTTACACAAATGGACATAACTTACATAAAACAAAAAAAGAAAGAATGAGAAATTGGAATAATAATTGATACATTGTACACCATTTTAGGACAAACATGTTGTGTCCCGCCAGGAAACGAATTAACAAGTACAAGTATAAACTCAACAAAAGGTTTATTGTCGCAATTGTTACAAGAGAACAATCTTGTCCGAGCTAGGCGGACTACAGAAAGTACCATCTCTTGCAATTCTGGTACACGAAAGTCGATTCGATTTGCTATACCTCACAGAGCAATGGCTTTCAACTAACAACATGAACGATACTGCTATTTCTGATTATTATTAAGCAAGTTCTTACTGTCGGCAAAATTTTAAAGGCAAAAATCCCCACGGAGGAACGTGTATCTACGTTCGTAATGATATTTTATCTTCTCCACTGACAGGCTACGAGAATGTCTGCGTAGATAGTGTGTTCGAATTTTCTGCAGTTAATGTGACCGACACCGGTATTGTTGTTTTGTGTATTTACAGACCTCCTCAATCAGATCTTGACATATTTTTTCGGAACTTCGAAAATGTTTTAAAACATATCACACATAAATCTACTAAATCTATCGTTATATGTGGCGATTTCAACATCGATTTCCTGAGTACATCCGATTCTCACATTCTCCAGTTAATCGATTCAAGAATCTTATCGACTCCTTCAACCTTATTACTACGATAATCGCCCACATCCGCCTCTCCGGCTCATCTCAAATATTGTTAGATCAAATTATAGTCAACAATGGAAACTCCTATCTCTCTGAAGTGTTTATCACCGGATACAGTGATCACCTTGCTCAAGTATTGACTATTAATAAAAAACTAAAACCACTTCAAATCCTTTACAAATTTACAAGAGAGTTTAAAGACATAAATAAATCCATATTTATAAATTATTTGCATAAAGAAACATGGAAAGATGTTTACAATTGCCAAAACGCCGACGACAAATTCAATGTATTTATCTCAATATTCCTAAAACATTACAACTCTAGTTTTCCCATAAAACGCAAGTTAATAAACACAAAGAAATACAATAGATGGATCACCCAAGGAATAAGGATTTCTTTAAAAAACAAACGCCGTTTATATTATCTTTCAAAACGCTATAACCAACCACCCGAATTCCATAATTACTTTCGTAAATATAAGACTATTCTTTGAAAAGTGGTCTATGCAGCTAAAGTAATGGAAAACGACAGGCATATACTAAAATCGAACAACCGGATGAAAGCCATGTGGAATATTGTTAAAAATTACACGTCAACTTCTGAAAATAGCGAAGAAAATGTTTCCTTACTAAACGATGGCAAAATCGAATCAAATCCTCCGGACATCGCAAGTTTGTTTAATACTTACTTCTCAGAAGTTGGTAAAATAACGAACTCAATATATCCAAATCAATGTCCTCCAATTATATCCACACACATACCCAATTCTATGTTCACTTCCGA
>NNCF01129441.1:0-17369 GCA_002313205.1 Laupala kohalensis
CACACGCAAAAAAATTTTTTTTGAAGAAACATAAAATAAAAAAATACTTCATTAGGGACTCACCCATTTCGTGGCATTCTACAGAAAAGGTTCAAACAAACAAAAAGAGAATTACAAGTTGAATGTGAATTGAAAGTGATGAAAATTGATTCATAATACATATTACATTGTTGAAACTTGTCACTCAGCGCCGTGATTGTGAGCATGTCCTAGTCTACTGTAAAGACGTCTCGTAAATTATTAAGGAACTCACGTGACCATAGGAAATTGATGTCGTTCCGGTAAAACGTGAATAATTAATTTTTGTCCCGACTAAGAACTGAAAGAACAAACGAGTTTCATTTTAAAAAACGTAATCTGAGAAATGTATTTTATACCGATAGACCCCTCCTTATTTAAATGTAGTACAAAAATACGTTATCAAAACGGTATCAAAAGTGGCTGATTCCTACTTACTGTGCAATACGAAATTTTTTTAATTTTCTCGTAAAATATTTGAGCATTTGTTTGTTTTATTTCTTCCAGTAATAGTGTGTTCATTGGGAAAAGTTTTACAAATATATTATCAAGTTCAGAAAATGAATATTTTTAATGTTATATTAAGAATTGCCCCTTGTTGAAACCCCCTTATTTCTATTATTGTATGTTACACGGCTGTCGATATTAATTTAATTTGATTTCAAATAATAAAAGAAACATGCTTCATCTTCACGGACATATTTATCATGCATTGGTTACAATACATTGGTCGTCTGTTGTCTCCATCAATCTCTAAAACCCCAGCGCCCCTAAGTCGCCGGACACCGGCGGAACTGGGACGACTGAAGAAGGAAGAAGAGAAGCAGTGTACATAACTACATCTGAGTGTAATAATCGGGAAGAGCTCACGAGTGCAGGCCTGACATCGAGTGAAAACGCAACAGTGGAGAATTGGTTACAATACCCACAACGTAAGCCATTTAATCATTCTCTTAACGGATGTTACTTTTAAGTTAATAGTTCTCCCTTTCGTCCGTCCTTCCTTTCTTTCTTTTTCTTTCTTTCTTTCTTTCTTTCTTTCTTTCTTTCTTTCTTTCTTTCTTTCTTTCATTTATTCATTCCTTCCGTACATTCATTACTTTCATGCATTCTTTCCGTGCATTCATTCATTCATTCATATTCTGTATGAAGCATCGCATATAAAATTATGTTACACTTTTCGGAGAGATTTCAGTTATTTCGATTTTTTGTNATTTATTCTTTCCTTTTTTCCGTGCATTCATATATTCTTTCCTTTTTTCCCGTGTATTCATTTATTCATTCCTTCCGTACATTCATTACTTTCATGCATTCTTTCCGTGCATTCATTCATTCATATTCTGTATGAAGCATCGCATATAAAATTATGTTACACTTTTCGGAGAGATTTCAGTTATTTCGATTTTTTGTTTACGCGAATTATTGCGAAAGACATGGGAGTTACGATAATTGAAGGATATTATGAAAAAGTTAAAAAATGATTCAGGGATATGATAGAAAAATCAAAATGATAATGTATCAAGTTGAATACAAAACATTTGGTGAAAGTGTTATAATATTTATCAATTTTTTGTTTGTTTGTAGGAGTGTTATTGTAATATGTTTCTCCACTCGTTTTCTAATTACTTTTTGTTTTCACGGTGAACATTTTTTGAAATCATTAATGTTAATTAAATAATAAATCAAATGATTTTGATGGTTTTGTTACTATTGATGGCTTCTGAGCTTTAATGACGTTTTATTTTATAAGTGCGAGTAAATAATATGTTCATGGACAAATGTAACATATTCTTTTGTAAACAAGATTGAATTTATGTAATATATGAATAAATATTCTTAATTCAGTTGCATGGAACGTATTTTTAAAGGAGATTTTTTCGATTTAAGAAAGAACATGTGGAAGTACTCCTTAAGAAAGGGAATCAATCTTAGCTAGCCATAAAACTGTTGACTCTTCTATCTCGAAGAACTTACAGATATTTGTAAATGAAAATCTCTCTGGCGGGTATTGACGAAGTTCTCATAGTAAACATCTATAAATGGAAAGTCGCTCGTCTAGACTCTGCCAATTAATGCCTGGAATTCAAGTTACCGTGCTGTGGAAATATCTTCGGTCCGATGCCTAATTGCCAACAAACAAACGGATTCGGAGAAAATCCAAGGGAAGGAACGAATATACATTCATATTGGAACAATTTCAGAGAGGTATTTCCATGCTTTGTCCTTTTGATGTTTCTCAATGATCTCAAATATTCTGAATTTTATTTGAAATATAGTCTCATTGGAAGCAAGTTTTTACGACATAGCTTTTTTATTTCGCTACTTCTCCCTTAAAAAACATTTTCCTTTGTGTAAGTACGTTAAGGAATATCAGATCTGTACTTCTAGTAATAAAAAGAGACAAAATTAGACTTGGTCTAAAAACATTCAATTTTACAACAGGAAAATATAAATCTTCCGGGTAATATTTTTCATTGTGTTTCCATTATGCTGTTCCTTTTTTACTCTGTGTAAGTAGATACTAGAGCAAACCGTGAAAGCGGTTATGCCGATGAAGAGAACGACATTAGATGATAATTGGAACCTGCCTAATTAATTTGATTATTCGAACCCATTAGTTACCTGCCAAATAATCGTAATCCTTTAATATTTAAATTTTTAGTTACTGTTCCTGTTCATTGAGAATGAGCTAGGTTTAGTACACACAGCCCATGTCGCATTTTAGGGCTTCTATAAGGCTCACGAGCCCTAAGCCCCGCCATGTATTTTAAATATTTATGTGAATGTAAAACCCTTTTGAAATTGATAATTTGAATCGTATCAAAAAGAACTGGGAAATGAAATTTATCCCGGAAATTGGTTCCTTCAGTATCAAAAATTAAACAAACATTTGTTTCAACAAAAGTAAAGAAATATTTTCTTCACCAGAATTTTACTCATTAAAACATTTCCATATTATTGAAAACACTTTAAAAGCTAAAAAATAAAAATAATAAAAATATTTAATGTTTCTAATTAGTTTAAAATTTGAATATTGATTGAATGAAATACTTAAAGCGGCGTTGCAGAACTGTAAAGAAAAGACTCCGTCATAGGCTACGTTTTCTCCGCTCCGCTTCACCCCGCTCCGCTCCGCTAGATGTGTCTTTGCAAAGACACACCTAGCGGAGCGGACGTCAGCGGGCAGGAGTAGGAGAACGTGAGTAGGGGTGAAAAGAAAAAGGTCACTTCAGGTAGATTATTAGATTCTATTAGATTTTTAGGAAGTCGTGTTTACTTCGTCTCAAATACACGGACAACCGAAAACACAACATAATGCAAATACACAATATGACACAAAGATTCACAATGACTTCACAAAAATAGTATGACATATAACTCAAATTGAGGAACAAATATTACAAATAATTGAAAAGTAAAGTTTTAAAATGTACATTTCTCTCTTTTTAACTAAAACTACGCCAAAAGTTTTGACAATTACACAACGAAAATCTGAAAAGACTAAAATACAAACAGAAGAATACGCGAGGAAGTCTAAAATAGTAAAACATGAAAATAAGAAAGCTTCAGAAAAACGAACTCCACTAAAAAGGACGCGAAAAGTTTTCTTTTATAAAGAAGTGAGGAAGCACTAGAACAAATACTCAAATATAACTCAGTGTTGCAAAAATTAATATGAACATTGATATAATTAGTAATCAGTCCGTAGAAATTGAACGAAATGATGTTCAAGGGAAGCACCGTGAAAGAAATCACCCGCCGTCTTCCTCGCTTCTCTCAATATACCCATCTATTAACACTTGTGACCTTCAGCAGGCGACAAGGTCGCGCAGGAAGCAGCAGAGATCTCCGCTCCGCGCACCCGCTAGGTGTGTCTTCGTCCATAAGATAACACAGGTCGGCGGAAAAGACGCTCCGCTCCGCAGACGCAGATGTGTCTATAGCTTTACACCTCCGTCATACATGTGCTGTGAGCAGCTGTTGTGACTGAGGGTTGGGTGTGCTTTCGTCAGTGCAATTAGAGACGATGCCCTGAGGAGGAAGAGCACGATGCCTTTGTGGCCGCGATTGAACGCTAGAACTCGAGAGGCAAAGGGAAAGGCGAAAGGGCAAGCGAGATATGGGAGATGGAAGGATGTCATGTGCCTGTCGCGAACACGTGTTTCTGCTGATGGAGCTTCTAATGGAAAGGGCTTAACCTTGAGGCGCAGCTCTCTAAAGGGGATGGGGTGTACAACTCTTTAGTTTAGGTTCTTTTATAATTTTTCAAACAGGAACTAGCACAATATTTATAAAAAAAACTATTTTTAAGCTCATTCTGGCACACAGTTCTGGTAGAACTTTTCACTAATAAAACCTTGAAGATTTTTCTCCCATTCTGACCCGGGTTGTTTTCCAGTTTTCTGTTGGGTGGAGGCATGATTAATTAGCAGTGTTATAAATTAATTGTAATAATTAATTTATAACACTAAGTATTTGTTTAATAACTGTACTCTTATAATTTATTTAAACAATTGTTAAGTAACATATAGATATTATATCATGCAGTTAACTATTATTGCTTTTATTTTAATGTAGGAAAATTAAACTACAAAACCTTTTAATCTCAACGTTTTTTCCATTTAGAAATTCCGATGAACGTGGAAAGGCCTTTTATTTGTTTGGGATGAGTAAAAAACTTCTCCATTACAATAATTTCAAGTATATTTATCCAAAAATTAATCACAAAAATTGAAATAATACATTCAGTGATAACTATTATTATATAGTGGGGGTAGTGTCAAAGACGAAGAGCTATCTTCTATGTGTAGTACACTATACTCTGAAGATGAATTTTCTCTTCTTAATGAAAAGAAAACAGTTATCTGCTTTCCCTAATACGTGGAGAAATGCGACTGTTGGTATAAATGCTTATAATGTCTGGAAAAGTGATCCCAAAAAACATTAAACTACATTATTATATCCAAAATAATGAAATGGGTTGATACGTAGTCAATAGCACAATACGTTATATTTCTCTGAAGTTTCACCATACGTATATTATACCGAAAGTAATATATTTATTTATACACGTAAAAACGTACCCATACTTGTGCTTTAACTTATCATCTTAACCTATAACAAAGGTGAAACACAACAGTATGTTGTAGTCTGTGTAGTTATGTGGAGGTTCGATTATGGTTGCAGAGAGCCCTGAATATGACATTATAAAAGTCGGAAAGTTGGCGATATGAAGGAGGATGCATTAATTGTGACCTCAACTCAAGATATCAAATACTTGTTGATACACGTGGTTAAGAATTTCGCTTGATTGATTTTTTACAATTTTTATTCACAGAATATTCGCTCATGATAAAATACAACCATATTGGCACTAACCCAATGATTTAGCTTTTGAATATGTTAATGTTCCTAATTTATGTTGTTTACGTTTTTCTCATTTCTGCAATGAATGCATTGAATTGAATCAAGCTTCCGCAGCATACATTATTTTGTCCCTTTAAAAACTGTCCTCTTCTTCTTCTGTTGCTTGTCCTCTTTTCTCTTACATTCGTTATCTTCTTCAGCAGGTAGTAATGACTGTTTTGTGTATGTAGAGTCTCCTAGTTCAAATATAATTATTTTACATACTCTGACACGATATTTGGGTTGTCTATAAAGTGTATCCCGGGTCTCATTGACCATTCGCGTTTAGAGTTTCCCCCATGGCGTTGATAATGTGAGTGTTGTAAGTGCACGCTCTATAGAACAATCCTCTGGAGGGATGCAGTGGGAGGGGATCATTGCTGGAGGACAGTGCAGTGGCCGCTGCGGGGAGATAACAGTCCTTCCCCCTCCACAACTAGCTACCACAACGACGCTGATGTACTCGGGCAAAAAGGCGGAAGCTACCTCCGGCCTTTCTTATGACCTCTCTCATTGCGGTAATTATGGCTCGTTTTCCCCACATAAATTCCTAATTTGCCTCCAGGACTCTGCAGAACATGCAGTGTGACCAACTGCCGGGAAATTTACGATTCTCCAATTACGGCATTTGAGCTTAATTTCATTTATTGTTTTTTCTCAGTCTTTGTTTTAAAGGGGACTTTCCAGTGTAATTAACTATCGTTAGGAGTCTTGATAATGTAAATGAGTCTCTGACCTAATTCATTGGAATTAATTTTTATCGGAGGAGAAAGCATATACGAAAATTACGCGGAATATCCAAGTTATAAAAAAGAAACTCCACAATTCGGGCTTATCATTAGATTTATTTTTGCTGTAAGAAAATTGACACAAGATTATATAAATCTTTTTGTTGCAATGTTTATTTAACTTCTTTATTAGGTTTGTTAAACAGAGTTAAAATAACTAGACCTTACATAATCACTACATAATATAACATTAAAATACATTAATTCTGTCATTAACCCTCTGTTGACCGTTCCAAGATTTATGATTCTCAGTCACCAACCAGACACTGAATATGGTCAGGGTCATTTTTAATTCACTGTTTTATTACTATACAAATTCTATTCTTGCAAGTACTTAAAATATGAATCCAAATACTTTTCGTAACAAGAAACACGTCTAATAAAATAATGAGGACACACACTTAGCAGTGGCTTAGTCCAAATTTTGTTTGATATTTTCGTAATTACGAGTTGTTTGAACTCATTTTTACTCGGTATGATATGTGCGTAGCAAAAATAACATTTGTAAACCAATAAAACAGCGAAATTAGAAAACGACATAGCGGCAAAGTAAGATTATGACATTAAGAGATGTCCAGAAAAATTCCCAGTAGGGTGTTAAGCACTCAGCCACTACCAGAAATTGTGTTTAGTATAAGCATCCATCCACAAAATTACTTTGTATTATGTAATGTTCCATTTGAACTTCTGATCCCCATTCACAATTCATTTGTTTTCCTCTGAAACAAAAGCATCTCGACATCGCAAGAAGTCGATTTCTCTTTGCTCTCTTTTGACCTCTGCCTCCCATTGGCTCGTTCCTTCCCCTCCATTCCACTCCAAATCAGTTTACGACCACTCCTCCATTCTGATAACTTTCACATAAAAAAAACCCGTAGTATGCGATGTCAGTTTTAATTCTTTATGGATATTGCATGCCGTTTGTACCATTTATCTGCGATCTCCCTTCAGCATTCGCCGGGAAACAGGAACGCGTCCTCCTTCCTTTTCTCATCAATACACGCGACGTGGAAATTACTAGTTCCAATATTCACTCGACACTATCAATATCATATCAATATAAAAGCAAGTAACAATCGTTCACATTCAATTTTATCTCATCTCTATTGTTTTACCTGATCAAAAAACAAAGAAGCAAACAGTTTGTCTGGTAATTGGTCATTACCTGCAATAATAGAATAACTATCTCATTACCTGGCGTTGCTTGCATTGGATTTTTCCTAAACCAATCTTCTTTTACTTAGGAAAAACTAAAATATAGCTATATTCTACGGTAAAAATAATTTTACTCGCAGTATTTTTACATACGAACAGCATCCTAGTTTTAAAAATTCATAGTAATGCAAATTCCTTCACGGATCAGGGTGTCGGTCTCAACCAGATCGGTTAAGACAGGTTCTACTGCAGTTTCAAAATGTGTTTTACAATAATGTGGCGAATGTTTTGGAAATGAAGTACATAAAAATATTCTTTATTAATTCGTCGAAACATATGTAATGTTCAATTGCTTCGCGGTGCTGAAGGTTTTCTTACACCCTTCCAAAATTCCATTTTTGTGTGTGAATAAATGATTGAAGTAATGTTTAGTTTGGTATCACAATCACTTAAGTATCATTCTTCTCTTGTGCTTTTACATGCAAATTATTCTGTAAAATGTTAAACGTAATCAACAATTGGAAATACAAAAGATCAACAATTGTACTTTTATCCCGATGATCAATGTATTAGGCTCGACGATAAAATAAAATGTGAAATATTTTAGTGTGTACTTGCAGTAGTTTTATTGCAAAACAATTAAGAAAATGTGGTCGAGCAAAAATAAAGTCAATAATGTCCCGTGAAGCAAAGTATATGTTTCAAAATTCTACTAAACTTAAGACACCAAAGGTACTCGTATTATTCGTCACTAGCATTCAAAAATAATGAAGAAGAAGAATAAAGATTACGGCTAGGAAATATAGTACTTACACCATTCTTTTCGTTGAATGTCCTTACCACTATACGTGGAAATGCAATTATAAGAACTTGATTAATTTAAAAAAATGAATTAATCTAGATGAAATTCTGATGATAACTAACTTGAAACATTGGTAGAATTTTGTATATGGTTTAATGATAAATTGAACCATAAATTCGTGGGCTATACATTGATTTTTATTGTAATTCGTGAGAGACAAAAACAATTTATGTCAACCTGTATTCATTGCATATTTTCTGCATAATTATAGAACTCCTTGATCAGAGATAACTCGATACAAATGGGATAAGGGTGAATCAAACTTCGGTTTAGTGCTGCCAGTTATCAGTATAACGAATTAGACACTCATTAATTTATCTTGCTCAGGTTAATAATATGTATTGTGAGATAGTTTTTGTATTTTAATTCGATGTTTTCAAATTTAAAAAATCATGTTTATAAAAATAAGATTGTAGACGTACCTTACTACATATACGATGAAATCCCCCCATACATTAATACGTAGAGATGCATGTTGTCACGCCGAGGCATTACACGCCATATTGTTTACGCCTTTCTCAAGACGAAAGACTCAGAGGCTCAAGATCCAAGGCCAGAATAATAGACCCCGTCCGCAAGAGAGTCTCTACATACGATGCAATTTATAAACATTAGGAGATTCCATGAGACGCACACTTCGTATGTATGATCAAGCATACGTCGTGTGTTTATTAGGAAGTTTCGAGAAAGCTTGGATCTGTTTATTAGGAAGTTTCGAGAAAGCTTGAATAGACGAATCTCGACACTGTTACGTCATTAGCGCGTCGAGGATGTTTAAAAATAAATGTCAAACCCGAGGTTAGATTATAGCAACAGCGGCGGCTAGAAATCAGTACGACTAGAAGTCGTGAGTTGTATAAAGAAAACTGTTGACATTACTTTTATGCGCCTGTTGTTGTCACCCTGGTGCTTTAGTTTCTATCATTTGTTTATACTCCAAATAAAAAATAAACATTGTCCTCTTTCCTACATAACCTGAGTATTTATTTTGGGAGGAGAAATCTCGTTGCGAAACTAGTCTCCATATCGAGACTTGTGAAGCAATAACATCTCTCCTCCAACAAAAAGATAATACAATACATGTATGAGCCGTGACGCAAATCATACGAATATAAGAATGATTCCTGTACTTTAAGCATTATTGACAGTGAGTGTTATTTGCCGAGCCTACCGTATTGTACATTAGTTACAATAAACTTTATCCTAGGTTTCTAAACTCATGACGGACATATAATATATTTCATCTTTACGTTAGTCCTCAGGGATTATAATACTTTTTAAATATTATAGTGACTGGTAAGAAGTAGTATTACGTACATTATATATTCCAAATAATATTTTTGCAATGTTCATATGGAGAAGTCAACGCTACCAGAAGCGAAATGAATGATAAATGTAAACCATGGATAATATCTAACCTAATGTAAAAGGAGTACCAGTATGTTATGTGTATCCCGTGATATTATAGAGCAGCTAAAATGTGAACACGACCTAGTCTATTTACGAAAATGAATGTATATTTAATATTTATTCAAACTTCACGCGAACTTTGTCATAAGAATTAAGCTTGTCAAAATATACAGAAATGTATGAACTGAATGAGCTACCAATGAGTAATAATAAAATGACTAATCAACCAGAATTTTTATTAAGTTACAGTAGGTCACTTAGCGAACAGATAAAAGAGGAAAAAGAAGGTATTGGTTCTCACTAACCCTTCCTATCACGACGTCGGTAATATCGCACATAAAGAAAAACGCTACTATATGAATTTTGAGTGAACTGTGTTGTTTAATCACTTTTTAGAACAAAATGAAGATGAGTAAAAACCTACTTTCTTTTCTTTGTCTTCTTTATCAATTAGTGTTCTTATTTCTTTAACACGTATTTTAACATTACTTCTATTTATCTAAAAATTATTGCTAGTGATTTTTCACAATAATGTCTTAAACTTACAAAACTACTAGCTGATTAAGTGACGTTGCCCGGGATTTTTCTCAGACTAATCGTCGTTTACTCATGAAAAAATAAAATCTATATTGTAAGATAACAATACTTTTACTGAATGGTTTTAAGAACATGTACTGCATCATAATTTTTCAAAC
Source organism: Laupala kohalensis (assembly GCA_002313205.1). Lineage (NCBI taxonomy): Eukaryota > Metazoa > Arthropoda > Insecta > Orthoptera > Trigonidiidae > Laupala > Laupala kohalensis. The sequence continues at coordinate 10,335 of NNCF01129441.1, forward strand.
TCATAATAATACAAATTTAATACAAAATGTATACACTACACCATTTTGCGATAGCCACGCGTGTCAAATTTTCGCAACTGAGACATGACGAGGCTGCACCATTTCATTAAAATTCTTGTAAAATCCAAACTATTCGTCAAAACTTTACGATTTACAGACGTTTTTTTATCTTTGTTAAATGCAAAAAGCGAACAGTCCATTAAATTTGATGATGTCTGATTTTTTCCTTCTCAAACTACTCTCTTAAATTGAAGTATTTTAACACTTCTATTTTTAAAAGCGTTTTATCGATATTTTAGGTTAATTTTTATAGATAGACGTATGCTGTCATGGACTCCCTTGTGGATCTCAGCGTAAGCAAATATGACACTCTTTTTTTCCTGTTTTTATCGACATTTATTGTCAAAAATAATTCTACGTTTATTATCACACATTTTAAAAATAAAAGTTAGCCTATTTTCATCATGGACATCTAAACTATCTCCTTGCGAAATTTCATCTCGATTGGTTCAGTGATTTAGTCGTGATAAAGTAACAAACAGAGAGACACGTTTCCGCATTACGCATTTATATATTAATAGGGATAATTCAAGAAAGTGTATACGTGCAGGTTAATTAGTAATCTGCATGAAATGAGATATGGAAAGTGAGACTTGTTTTAAAGCCAAAGAGGGATCCAAAGGTATTGTCGCTTGTTGCTTGGCGAATGCTATATCAAGGCATTTGATGACAAAATAAAAACAAAAACAAAAAAATTCGTGATTTGTTTTAAATAGAAATCCAAGAAACGGAAATAAATTTGTCAAATGTTCAGAACATTAAAAAACGAATATTTATATCTTAGATAGAAGAATAGAACAACCTTAGAATCATTCTTAGAACCAAGAATAGAACAAAAATATTCCCTTCTATCATTCAATCTGCAGTCCCTGATTGAGAAATATGAGAAAAAAATAATTCTTGCAACAGGAAACTGATTCTGATTCGTTCGCCTACAATAGAAAATTTCTCAAATATTTATCACACATTATTCTGCACTTTTCAATTATATTCTTGTTAGTACATATTATAAATATTACCCTAATTATAAGAATAGATTAGGATTAAAACATCGGATGCGTGAGGATTTCCCCCCGCAGCTTTCGTAAAAACAATGCTGGCTGCCCTTCAAACATATCTAACGAAGTTGTCAAAAATCGTATTACGGAAAGTTTGCGCTGAAAAATGCAGAACAATACTTCCCTTAGAACAAAAACACATAAAGTGCTGTGGAAGAAAGCAAACCGCAAACGCTATGTGGACATTGGAGGTTTCGTGGTGTTTGTGAAGGCAGAAATACTACGCGTTCCTAAAAACGCTAAAAAGCGCGTGCTAGTATTCTCGTAGCAGGGACCGACAGCCTTCAGGGGGTGGGGGTTTGAAAGGGTTCGGGAGGAGGGGAGGGTGCACCATTGTGCAGCGAGGAGCAGCGTGCCAGCGTTATTCAACTGTCGAAGGGTGTACGCCGTGACGTCTTTATGGCGAGGGGTTGGATTGTGGCGGCGGAGAGGGTTAGGTGTAGAGGATGACATGAGAGGGGCGGAGCGGAGAGAGGGGTGGGCGACGGATGTCCTGCGATCGCATCCAGTAGCGGCGCTCCGCACCCCTTCTCTACATCCCCCGTCTAAGCGATTTACTAGTGGTGCGGTGCTCGGTGAAAGGGGTTGGCCACGGAAATGGACGCCACCCGGCGTGCATAAGCAACGATAAAACGTCACTCGTGCATCACGACTGGCTAGGCTTCCTATCGATATTTTTGTCTCGACTACCGCCTCATAATGTTTCTCAGTCAGACTCATTTCTTATCTGAGTTACGAGCTTACCAATGTCTGCATCCGTTCCTTTTTCCGACGTTCGTGAATTTCAATTTCGAAATGTCATTTACGTTATGACGGTTTATGACTTCCTTTAAGATTAGATTTGTCTAAACGATGGTTCTGTACTCCGTTGATGTTCCCCAACTTCCTTTGAATTAAAATTTGAGTTTCTGGGTTCATTGAATCTTTAACACCAATTTTAGCTACACTCCACTAACATTTTTATACATTACAGTAAAATCATTTTATGATTAATCAACTTTTTAAATTTTAATTCAAGCTGGGACGATGTTATTAGCACGGTGCAAACTAAAGATAAAACCACCAATATATTGGTTGATCGTCTTTAATGTTTTTGCTATCGGATGGAAACTATATCTTGATATGACATAAAGAAAGACCACTTTTTAAAATATTTTTTCGAGTAAATCATTTTTGACCTATAAATTGCAGAATTTTTCCAGTCTCAAGCCATAGGTCATGTTCTCATTTTTATCTAGATTTTTGACGATTAGTATTTTAAAGATAACAATGAAAATAAATGAAGAAACTCCTTGATAAATTACGTTACATCAATGGTGTCTTTTCTCATTCAATTTTCTCTCTCAATTCATCTTGAGAAGAATGAACTTGCCATGAAAAGACGACAAATCACGCAACATATGTGAGAAATTTTGATATATTCCAGTGTTTGAATCCAAATTGACTACATCAATTTAGCACGATACTAGATTAATTCTAGAAATTCCTTACGGAAATTGTGACGTTGATGGTTGCCTTTATGTAGAAGAAAATGAGTAGTAAGTATCTATAAATTAAAATTTATATTCACCTGGTGAACCCAGAACGGTCCTATTACATGCGATATACCGTGAGATGAATTATTTCAATATATAATTCCGAAACACTTGCTAGTTGCTCATAAAACATATCCGTCTGTTGGCAAAAATTTATTTTGTTACAGTAATTCATGGTGATTTAACGCATTATAATAAAAATTATGGGTTTCCATAATAAAACCATTCTGATAATCGAACCTGTGATATTATTTCTTGTGCATTGACATTAAAATTATTTTTGTTTGTAGTCAACATTTATGAGGTTGTTAAAATAAATTGCAAAACACATGTTAAATTGTAAGATTTTAGGTCCGTTGGTATCCAAAAATTAATCTCTTTAATGATACCTCATTTGCTGTAATTAGACATAATGATAAAGAACATCTACAATGTTTATTGAAAAGGAGAATGCAATGTTGTATACGTTCCTAGACTAAAACAACGAACACTCCAGAATTTAAGGCTCATGAATTTTGACTGAGTAGATATTTCAAAAAAGATTGATTTTGACTGATTTGACATGCCACAATTTTTTTTTGCTCGGTCACAGTCTTTTAAATTTCCACAATTGAGTACATTTTCATTCATCGGCAGAGAAAACCATTTAGAGTAGACAAATCAGGTGAGAAATATTTACAGTAAATCTTCCATTAATGGACATTTCTCAATAGCGAATATACTATTATTCCTTGTAATTTTAATATAAGTTGATTTTAACTTCCTATTAGTGGACACTTCTTAATAGGGGACAAATTTTAATGTCCCATGATTGTTCGTTATAAAAAACGTTCATTGTACATCTGCAAGTAATGTATTTAAAAAAAATAAAACTTACGTTAAGGATTCATTTATCCTTTACAATAGAAACGGATTCCACCTGGTTGTACAGGAATACAGAAAATTCTCGTTCAAATACGTTCACAAAGTAAACATTTCGTTGAGTACACTCGTTAGGTATATGATGGACGTATATGCATAGTCACAACTCTTGCCGCTTCATGTTTGTGAACAATTAATATGACAGGATATTAGCTCTCATTAACTCTTCTATGCTTTCCCTTTTCATTGGGGACGCTACACATGGTGGACGGTCAATGGCGAAACGCGACCCACTCGACGGCGCGGCGTTTCGTCGTCGAAATTGGATTTTATGCTCCGCTCACCAACGCTCCCTTCATATCGACGCCCGTAATTAACCCATTAACCTTATAAATGTGAGATGAATTCGCGCGGTACATTCCTCGCCTGTCCGCGCACGGCCATTGTTTAAAAACAGGAACTGTTGCGCGAAACATCGCTTTGACAGCGTTCACGAAATGTTGGCAGGTCACCAACTTGTTAACATTGTGACTGACAATACATCGTTTCGAATTGCAATTTTGAGTTATGAGTATTCGATATTGAGATGAATTTACATATATTATAATCAACAAACACGTTTATATGCTTTTCGTCTCAAATACTATATTTTCTTGAATTTATGGAGGGAGAGGATATTGTGTAAGGTTTAGAAGTTTATTTAGTTTTCATAGGTTCAAATTCTGAGTCTACGCGTATACTCAAATTCATGCACCCTTACCGAAAATAATATAGCTGTGTAACACGAATTGCCAACAAATTTAATGAATATCCGATTATATATCAATAGCGGTCAAGAAAGTGATTATTTGCTGTAAAAAAAAAGTTACGTACACAGTATACTAAAACGCAATGTAATATTGGTTCCACACGTTCGATGCAGAAAGAACATAATAGAGTCATATGAGCAAGTGAATTGAATCGATTGTCGGTGTTGGCGATAGATTTAAATTTAAAGAAATCCGGAAGAACTGCCAACATAACGCGAGGTACACTTATGGATGATGGAGAAGTAAGAGCGTTGGCCACACTGTGTACAAGCACTGTACCAACAAAATTCCAAATGATTATTTGTATATCACTATATTTGCAAGGGCTAATAATGATCAATTAATTTTCAAAATTTATATTGGGTGATTCAAATTGGTCCTTGGTCAATTCCTGTACAAATACTAGCGACGGGATCACAACAAAATTTTGACCACATAATTTCTTGAATCGCTGTTTTGATTTGAAAGTGATTATTTCGCCGGTAGGGAATATACAGGGAGAAAATGCCACCACAATTCTTTTTCTTTTACTGATTCCCGACACTATTGCAGTGTTATTCGTTCAAATACTATAAATATTATGTATTTGTACTTGTCTTTCGTCGGAAGAAAGACCCTATAGAAAGAAAGTTCCATTTAAAAATAAAATTTACAGTTCAATTTATCTGCAGATAAAACGTTTTAAATAATTTGAATACATCAACTTACAAGTCTTAAGTGACATATTATCTTAGTGGATACCACATCAATTTACCCATTCAGTAGATATTAGAGATGAACGTTCTTACTGTACCATTCTGTGATACAAGAAGATCAAACATAACTGCGCCAATTTACCCCTATATTGCCCGTACTGGACAAAGTATGAACTATTTTTTCACCGAAAGTCAAATTTACACTGTCAAGAAAGTATGTACGTAAAATTTGACTCATCGCTAGTATTTGCGCTTGTAGTGCCCAAACGCCTCCTTTTTAATGTGGGACTAACACATGTCTATTAAGCTGGAGTATCCACTTTATCGCATAAAGCTCGGACCTACATAATAATTTGTTGCTATTTTGTTACCAAAGAACAAAAATTGTCGCTCTTACCGTTTAAGTCTTAAGCTGGAGTATCCACATCTATATCTCCGGAACCAATAGAGATATGGAAATGATGTTTGCAGAACGAAATATGTCGTTGCTCCCGTTTTTTAAGAAACACTAGATATACCAGCATACGCCTTAAGCTAGAGAATCCATTTCTATATCTCCAGAAGAAAAAGAGATATTGAAATGCTGTTTACCTAATAATGTGTTGCTGATATTTTGCTCAAGAACGTAATTTGTTGCTGCTCCCGTTTCCGGGTAACGGTGGATACCTCAGCTCAAGTTTTAAGCTCGAGTGTCCCTACCTTTTCCTCCGGATTCAATGAGATATCGAAATGCTGTTTGCAGAGAATTTTTTGCTGATTTGTTGCTGGTATGTTACACAAGAACCAAATTGTTTTTTATCCAGATAGTGCAAAGGTGTTAACCCAGCATTCATATATCAGGAACCAATTGATACATCGAATTTCTGTTTGGTGATTTTTTGTCCTATATGTTTCACTCGCATCACCTTTTCGAGGACCTTGCTTGAATTATTAATGAGTATTGTTGCATAACCAGACATAGATTTAGCAAGATATGTCTTTTATGTTATATTTCATATGCAAAATATAAAACAATGTGACGTAATTGTAAAGTTATCTCATATAAAATTACAGAAAAAAATGTATGTAAGCCAGTGGTTGAATAGATCTTGGCTAACATTTGAAACTGTTTAGTATTTATTAAATTGAGCACAAAACATGGGTCCCCCGAAAATACTAAACAAGAATTTATTTATTGGAGGGGTTACATGTATTAGTCGTCATTGTAAAGAATTGTCCAACCGCATTTTGAAAGTACGTGATTTTGAGAGCATATAATGGAAATGATACTACACAACTATTCACGGCATAACATTTTTAATTTGTTGATCAATGAAAATAATCGTAAAGTAAATTAATTGAATGGAGTCAGCGTAGCTCAGTGGGTAGAGCACTGAGTGATGGCCGGGGATCGATCCCCGGTGAGGTGGGGATTTTCATCACGCCTCAACATCCAGGCCTACTCAGCCTGCTGTAAAGGGAGTACCAGAATATATCCTGGGTCTGACCACATCTCCTCCTCCTAGTGCGAGCTCTCCCCTTCGCGAAGGCCAAAGCCCACAAAGGGCTGTAGTGCCAGATAAGAAGAAAAAATTAATTGAGTAAATTTTTCCCAGTTACGATATACGTTAACTATTGGGAATGCGATGAATCTATAGTTTATTACAGCACATTTCTTTAAGAGATTTGTCTTTACGGCAAATTGTTCGGTTTCTGCCAGCTGATGTTGAATGACATCACGTGTGGAATGACAACTGGAAGTCATGCGACAGTAACCTCGCTTCTGACCCCATGTGCTGACTCGCCGATCATTTTAAATAACGCACGGAAAATAAGTTAGATAGCTCAGTCTAAAGTTAGCTGTGATAGCTCACGCGATGGCTATCTAGCGGACGGACAGTACTATTAGCTGCCACAGCTTACGTTGTAGCTGCCCTAAAACCGTTTTCGTCTGAACGAGACTAATTTTCTATCACTGTGGAAGCTAACGCTGTTTTGTCTGGAAGGAAGAAAGTTACATCAACAGCTATAGCTTATA
>NNCF01129441.1:17550-33887 GCA_002313205.1 Laupala kohalensis
AGACGACGAATATTTACAGTGTTTTCTTGACGTCGAGCAGCCGTACACTGATGATATTTTGAATTTCTGAAGGTTAATGTTGGCGTATACCTAATTATTATTTGAAATAAAATATTTTTAAATGTATTAATCTAATAAGAATAAATTTCAAGTATATTCAAAATGAAGAAACGTTTGGATAAATAAAAACTACTTTCTTGGTATTCAAAGATATCTTTTTCAAGATTTTAGATTAATACTAATTTACGTATTTACTATTCATGGTACCAACTTAGACAGCGTAACACAAGACAAAAAAAATTATACTGAAGTAGCTCAGTGGTAGTGTTCGCGCCTTTAGAGGGAATGGACCCTGGATGGAATACTGGCGCTGTCGGATACCTGAAGACGGACGTCGAAATAAAAGAACGTTTGCTGCACACCAGTGATGAAACAAGGTAAGACCATGAAGTTGTAACAGTGGAATTGTAAGAAATTCTTAAAAAAATATCGAGAAGAAAGCATGCAGATCGTCGACATCGACTCACGTCGAATCACTATTACATGCTTACTGGTTGGCAACATCATTTACTATAGGTTTTCTTTTCTTATCTTGTATATTAGCTATTTCTTATCTTGCATTAAGCTGTGAGAACTAATGCTGTGCGCTGTGATACAGAAGGTCGAAAATTCACGTCTTAGCAGACGGATGTTAGCTTTGCGAGGCCATGTGTTGTCTGTCCGGCTGGCAGCCAATACTTCAGCTACCCCAGCTCAGGTTTTTTTTTTTTCAGTGTGGTTTTGTAGTTGGCGAGGTACTTCAACATTGAGTTTTCTTACCTAAAAGATGTGAAGAAGCTTAAAAGTTGCTTTATTGTATCATAATTTTTTAATGACTAAATGCTTCGGCTTCAGAAATGTTTTCAAAATAGTATAACACATGAAAAAATATAAATAAATTATATAATATAGAAAAATTTAGATTAAATTTATATATTTTTTCTTCTTGTATTTTAATTGTAATTTCTGAAATAGAAGTATCTTTATAACGTCCTTTCTATTTATCAATGTTCCATCATACACCTGGAACACATGCTAATACGTGGAATGGCAAAACTCGGGGAACGGTGTCCCTGACAAATTTCTTACTTTTCGATCATGAATATCGTATTAATGAGAAACTTGTAGTGAATTGAATATTATTTCTCACGTCCAAGATTATAATGTTCCGCGTCTCTAAACGAATCGAGAAAAGGAAATTCAGACTGGAATTTTCTAAACTACGAGTATAACTTGCTTCCAACAGAAAGATTTAAGAATTTGACATATTTGAAGAGTTTACGAGAATCAAAACCCCTGGCAACGCTGGGTGAAATCATGTTAAAAAATCCAGAAATGTGGACAAGTGTTTTAATGCTCATTGTAGAGTAAAATATATCACTATTTTCTTGCATGGTTGTGTTGCCGTATGGCTCATATTCATTTAGTTTTATGTGTACTCGACTTTGGCACGGTTGTGTACATTAATTCTGTAGCCCCATCCTGACCCGGGTTTTTCTCCGTTTTTCCTACGGGTAGAGGAAGATTTCTTATACAGGTCCTCTAGACTTTGTCTATGAGCGTGTTTATTGTAACAATAAATCGTGAATTTAGTGTTTTTTCAACTCTTATGATTTTTAAACACTATACTCAGAATAGTTCGATAATAACTTGTACATGTAAATTTACAAACATATTTGCGTTAAATTCCAAACATATTGACATTATATATGTATTATAACTCGCAGCTAACGTTTTATCTTATCTAGGAACTTTTTCTGAAATTTTTGAATCCGCCTCTGGCTTAGGGCCCTTGATCGGAATTGATGGGATGGTCCCTTGCTTGCTTCCGGAGAGTAAATTAGTTTATTGTCCTCCACGTGGTCATACGCAGTCTGTACTGTTTTTTGACAATAAATTTATTATTATTATTATTTATTATCAATTGTCAGTCCCAATTTTTTAAATATGATTTTTCTTTTTTATTCCCGAATTCTTTTAAGTTTCGAATGTCTAGTAAATATTGATTTATGTTTTTTTAGAAAATTCCGTGAAACGCAAGTTTGTTCTACTAGTTTTATATAAATTTGGAAAATGAGCATAGTTTCACCAATAACCATATTTTCTGGCGATTTGCCCCTGAAACTCTTGAGAAAGCCCTTCCTCCGTATCTCCTGCCCAAGCCTATGTTCCATCCCCGGAGCTTAGCGCCGGCGTTTCCACAGCCTTGTTAAGCTCTAACTCAAGAACAGCGGAGCAACGAGGTCCCCCATCCTCGAGACTTCCACCAATAGGAGGCCGTTGCATCATCAGCGACTCGCCACATCGCACCACTTTGTTCCCCGAGTTTTGTGGCCTTCGTCACAAGAGAAACTCCTCATCTGCATTTATCTGATGAGTAGAAGCCACGCTGCCATCATTTCATGTACAGTATACGAGGTCAACAAAATCTCACCGTACGACAGCGATCTTTTGAAGTTTGGGTTTATATACCTCATTCGTATGAACACATATTCAAACCTTTGTACATATTTCACATTTGTCAATACAGGGTGATCCCCAGTTCGCGATACAAACTGTACTGTATCGTTTACTCAGACGAAGACAAATCGATAAATGGATAATTATTGTAAAATATTAGAGTGAAATTACACGGAATGGTGAAGAGTAAAATTTGCCAACAAATACAGACACTATATGGAACACTGTAGGCACTTTCAAAAATAGTACAACACTAAAACAAACTCGTATACCTGTTTGCTGCTTCAAGAACTTATTTTGATTTAGTCGATATTAGACCCCAGTATGTGTGTTTTGGAGAAAAAAGCAATTTAAAAATAGAATAATTCTACAGATAAATTTTGATGTTAATGTAAAGGAATAAATTTCACAATAATTTCTGGAATGTTCACTTTAAAATGTAAGAATCAATTTTTGTTACGTAAAAACACCTTTCTTATTATCCCCCCCCCAGAAAAACTGAAATATTTTCATCCTGATATGATTATGTACATTTAATTTTTCAAAAATTACTTAAGTGTCTGTATACTACTATTAATTAAAACATATCGCGTAACTTTATAGATGTATTTACGTAACTTTTAAAACCATTGTAACACTTCATTTTCACTCCAAAAATTTTCCTTCCATAATAATCATCATCGTTCTTCTTCGCCTCTTACTTGACTTCACCTTTTCTTCCTTCAGTTTCCAAGAACATCCTTGGACGCATCTCAAATCCCGCAATTTAGGCCGAGGGCTGAATTTCCCTTGAGGAGCTGCGATGTGGGAACAGTGCAAGAGAGATGGAACACAATGCACGTAGAGCGGGAGGAAGGAATGGTTGACGAAAGAGCGGTGTAACTAACGAGATCCAACTCAACTACCTGAGATGTTACGAACATCGCGAATGTTCCTTCTCAGAATGTTCCCTCTTCAATATTTTTTTGTCCGTGATGTTCGTATTTCAATGAAAGCATTGTAATGCTCCCAAATCACGATCCGACGAAGATACAATTTTTTGGATGTACGTATTATAATTCTATTTCCCAGCCCGTTGCCTCTGTCGCTTTGAGGTCTCCAATGACCTAATTGTTGGTCCAAATAATTGTAATAATAATAAGTGATAATAATAACGCATCACCGGAGGATGCACTCCATTAGCACTGACAGAACCCACAGGCACAATCAGGTTGCTAATATGATCTATCAGAAACTCTGCGGGAAGTATGGACTAAAAGAATACACTATCCCGTAGTGCAAGTACTTCCAAAAATCTATTTCAGAGAACAGCAGGTACAAAATTCATCAATAGATCAATCCTCACCGACAAGACAATTCATCACAACAGTTATTATTCTAATAGACAAACTCAAGAAAATCACAGACATCATAGATATTGCAGTAACCAACACCCACAACTTACATTCTACTTACAATGAGAAAATTCAAAAATGTGAAGATTTGAAAATGAAAGAAGTATTTATGTGACGTAGTTAACATTAGTGTCTACAAATAAATATTCATTATAGTGTTTTCAAATATTTTTTTTCGGATATCTGTTGACAAATAGGCAAGTATACATTTTTGTTAACATCCAATTTCCGTAAATCGTAGTCAAATTTATACATGAGTATTATATACATTTATAAATAACTCTTTAACAATCATTATTTTGTTAAATATTCTAATAGCCAATTCAATTTTTAACATAGACCTATAGAGGTCCTGCTGAAATGCATAAATATATAACCTATAACATGCTATACTGTGTTGACTTAACTAAGTGTAATTCAATAGTACAATATAATAATGATGTAATTTTTGTCTCATGTACTGAATTACAAATGTCCTCCCTACGAATGAAGTGAATAGAGACTACGTGAAGCAGTTCTAGGATTAGAAAATGAGTAGTGATTCTGAATTTTTATTGCTTCATCACCTTCGAAATTCTAATAAGATTCACTTACCAAAACTAATAATATGTAAAATGCATTTTCTTACTTTGAAACAAAATGTTGTATTATGTACTTTAGTACGTATTGTATTTTGTACTCTAATGTAATTTGACCGCGTTCAAGCCTCCAGTCTACTTGATTAAGTTTCGCCACAAATTCACGCTATTATACAAACTATAAAAAAATCAGATCGTAATATTTCCGTATCGCGATCAGAATCAGACACAGTTTTCACTTTAATTACGATATTCTTTTTCATCAACAAATTGTCAAAAGACGATAACATCTCTAAATAAAAGTGGCGCGACTCCTATGTTGTAAACGCTACGCCATATTTTTGTCACAATGTAAGATCCTATATGGCGCATGCGAATACCTGTAATTATAGTGCTTTAACGAAGACCAACAACCAACGCTGTCTGGTAGTTGTTGATGCCACTAACTTTAGCACCTCTTCTTCCAAGGAGCGTGTGCAACTACCAATCACAATGAGGCCGAAGTGCGAGTCTAGTCGTCGGATGAGGAGGAAGACAGGCCTTGTCACTGCCATTGGAATGAGTCGCTGAGACTAGTGATCGTGGAATGGCAGACATCTTGGATTTACTGTTCATCAAGATTTATCTTCCAGGAATAAGGCACTTTGTGAGTGACTCTTGTCTTTCAACGTAAGACCTTTGAGCGATATAATTCCGTGGAGTTGGGTTACGTTCTTGGAGCGTTCATTAAGTGATGAACATAAAGTTCAGAAAGTAACAGATACCAATTCCTGATTTTCGGTATCTTCGTTAGTGGCAGTACGGATATAACCGATGATTGCATGTGAGATAAATAAAAGTAATTTAATTTAATCTCTGTAAACGTTTGCTATTTTACTCTCAGGATTGTCATGGTGTCACCATATCAACAGACTTAATATTTAAAATTGTAAATATATATTTAAACGAAGTGGTTTTAAAGATTTGTAAGATTTAACTTCTGTATTAAAGGTTGTCTGATAAAAAGAGGGTAGTTTTTTATTAATTCATGCATTATATACAGACATCTTAAATACATACAAAACAAGAACAATGTTTATTTAATGGAAACCTATTCATATAAATCAGACGCAGACTTGTACCCCACACTTTTCGAGGTAAACATCGTTTTCTATTCCATGTTTAGAAAAAATAATTAGCTTTTAATTCGCGGGTTATGGTGTAGTGTGTTTAGAGAGTTATTGCGATTTCGATTATCAGCGATCGACGAAACTATTGAACGTAAATCGAGCATGCTCTGTATTAAATACTTTAAAAACTAATATAATAATAATTAATATTGTGCTTGAGGTCATTTTTTAGTACTTAAAATTCTTAACGCAAATTAATTTTGACGTTATATGCAGTAGGCAGTGACAGAGAAAAAAATATTTTTTTTTATCTTAACATTTTGCGGAGAAGCCCAGGGTCATGCCAATGACCTTTAAAATTGAATATTTAGATCAAAGAAATTTTATGTTTTATGACTGATTTTTATTGTTTATTATATTCCTCGATGTCACTTTTGTTCCTATAGATGTAGGAATTTTACTTTATTCATTTCACTAGTTAATATATTCAATTTTCGTTAGACTCTAAATACGTACTAAATTTAATGTATTCATAACATTAATACCCACAAGTAAACTAAGATACCATTGGGTTTGCTATTTGTGTGGTGTATTAACTATTGAACCGTTATTAATCCATAACTGTTATTTCCAAAGAATCATTAGTTCATCGAATGCAACAATGGCTGCAGATGAACCATTGTATTTTTCGTTTTAGTTTCTCTCTACAGACAATTACATTTACCTAGGCAATTGTGTTTGTTTGTTTTTTTGAATGTGATAAGTTAAAGCACTTACGATGAAAAGTTGCAAGTTGCAAGTTGAATGACAATGGGTGATAGCTGACGTGATAGCGCACCAGTGCGTAAAGCTGGTGTTTCGGGTTCGATCGCCGGTTCCATCTCCTATATTTATTTAACATTACATAATTAGCTTTGGAACTATTCGTTCAATGAGAGTGAATACCAGGGCATTGTATGCACATCCCACGGCTCTACTTAAGGGGAATTTTACAGGCGTACAGGCAACAAAAAGCCTCGCCACACATTTGTACATAAATAATATTTGTAAATAAAGCGCCCTATTGAAATTGAAATTGAATAATTAGCTTTCAAGAATATTTGCTAAAATACACGAATAATTAAGGTATTATATTCATCAGAGCGACTAGGTCTAAGTACCCTCCCAAATATGTTTCAAAATATACTTCAAACCATTCGTTATCCGGTAGCGACGTGTTTCACAGTATACGTCGGAAAATTTTTAATTTGTTTGACCTTAAATTAGTATGGACTTATATTGAAAAACATGAAAGGGCTTATAATTTTTTTTAGATCCTGACACAAGTTTTGGCTTCATACAGCTTAGAAAACATCAAATGTAAATACACTCCTGGAAAATGAAAAAGAGCGCCATGAAGAAAATAACTGAGAAATGCCAAAGTTGCACAGAACCCTACAAAAGGGCAGTTAATGCGGTGATCAAAAGCACAGCGCTGCGGGCAAACCGTGGAATGTTGCATGCTTCGCAGCTGGTGCTGAACTTCAGAGCCAGTTTGCTTTGCCAAACGGACTTCCGTGTGTGTCTGCAACATTATTAGCATGTCGCGACGGTGTAAACGTGCACCGATTGTGCAATTGACAGAGTTTGAGCCAGGGCGTATAGTGTGTCTTCAGGAGGCTGGGTGGTCATACCGCAGAATTGCGCAACACGTGGGGCGAGAGGTCTCCACAGTGCATCGATGTTGTCACCGGTTGTCAGCAGAAGGTGCACGTGCCCGTCAGCCTGGGTCCGGACAGCTGCGATGCACAGATGCACGCCAAGACCGTCACATCTTACGAAGTACCGTATCGGACCGCACAGCACCGCTATAATAAATTAAGGGCACTGTTGCTCCGGGTGTGTCAGCGAGAAACATTCGACACCGTCTCCGTTAAGCAGGGCTACGATCATACGTGCTGTTAGGGCGTCTTCCGCTCACGCCCCAACATCGTGCAGATCACCTCCAGTGGTGTTGCGATAGGCGTTTATAGAAGGACGAATGGCGGCTTGTTGCCTTCAGTGATGAGAGTCGCTTGTGCCTTTGTGCCAATGACGGTTGAATGTTTGTGTGGCGTCGTGCAGGTGAGCGCCAACATCTGGAGTGTATAAGAGTCTGGAGTGTACACACAGAGCCAACACCACGCATCATGGAATGGGAGACATATCTTACAATGACCCATGTCCTTTAGTGATCGTAGAGGAAACATTGAACAGTGCATGGTACATCCAAAACATCATTCAATCAGTCGTGCTACCGTTCGTGCACCAACAGCGATGTCCAGCAGGACAATGTACGTCCACATGCAACGCGTGCCACCCAATTTGCTCTCCAAGGTGTGCGACAACTACCCTGACCAGAACGATCCCCATATTTTTCCCCCATTGAGGATGCTTCGGACTGGATGAAACGTCATATTGCGCGCTCTGCAAGACCGGCAGGAAAAGTGTCAAATGAGGCATCAGGTACAAATTGCATGGCAGGCCATTCCGCAAGACTACATTCGTCTCCACGGGAGAATTGCAGCCTGCATTGCTACAAAAGGAAGGCATACAGGGTGCTAGCTCGCCCTGTCGGTTATACTCATATGCGTATGACCCTGTCGGTGTGATCGTTTGTTGTATATGTCGTCGAGAATGTGTCAATAACATTTCCTTCTGGTGGATCCACGAATTCATGGTGTTCTTTTTTTTTCATTTTTCAGTAGTGTAGAAATGCAATGGTGTTAAAACTTGCATACCTTCTGCTGCATTAAAAAGAATGATTCTACAAACACGATGAAAAATTGTCATACCGTAAAAGTTAACCGCATAAAACGTAAAACTAAATTTAATATCATGTTTTAAATTCAGAAAATAATTGTCCTTGTCCGAAAGTATAAATCACTGGTGCTTACGAATAATAAATTAGAACTTCTTGGATAATTTTTTTAAAGTTTCGTAAACAGTTGACAACTTGACTTCAGTGAACGCGAATATAAATTTCAGGGAGAAACTTGTTGCAATCAATAGAGTACTGTTCTGCTCAATCTGTTTTTACGCATATTATGATAATACTAGCGAATCTCAAACAATTTAGTCTCACAGAAAATCGAATGAAACTAACATTCTGTGTGACAAGGATGTATACTTTTATTTAGCAAGATTATTTTATTTCCCTGGATAACATTTCAGATACTTTCTCTCATTTACTAGTTGTTGACAAGTTTCACCAAGTTTTATATTTAGCATTAAACAACGTAAACAGGACAACAGAACAGTTATGAATTGAACATGACAATTAACAACGGAGCATTACATAATTCACATACAATTCTCTACGAATACTGTTTATTATTGACCAGATGCGAAACTAGTTTTCAAATGAATGAGTTAAGTAGCGTCTTTTCTGGTTGTAATTTTTAGATGGTATTGTATCGGAAAGGAAAAGAAAGATGATGGAATAATAGAAAATCAACATATTTTTATGCTCAAACGTACGATACTTCATTTGTGTGTTTAGCTCCAACCGGAAAGAAAAAGCGAGTGGACGTTTGCATATTAATGTATGAGTATGTTATTTGATTATTTTTATTGTAGTAGTTGTAAATGGGAAATGTAGTGTGCTATTTAACCTTATCTAGAGCAATAGGAGGTAGGCTATGATTAGTAGGTAGGCCGCTTAACTAGGTATGCCATGAACTTGGCTCACGTGGGGGGGGATTGATAGGACTGTTTAGTAATAGTTAGAGTTATTGATACAAGGAGTTGTAGAAGGTTGGATTGAGGAAGGAGGGTTCCCTTTCCAGTAGCCACAACTATATGAAGTGGAACATTAATGTGAAAAATTACAAATTTGTTTCTGGCCATGTCGGGAATTGAACCCGGGTTGAATTGGCATGAACTAGCATGCTATCTTATTTATTTGATTAATTTTATTATTAATTTGATTTATTACTTTATTGTTTATTTATATTATTATTTATTTGATATTTCTGATAACGCTGGGTATTATTTATCCATTGTTGTTATTATTTTCATCACACAGGAATGTTTCATTTTTACGCCAGAGTATTTACTCTCGCTCCTTGCTTGCAGCGTGTAAAACTAGCTCGTGTTTCGTAATTAGCGTGTGGCGTTCTCGCCTCGGGCGTTTCAGTTCACGTCAGTTGCAAAAAAAATCAGTTTGTTGAATAGTTGATTTGGTTGTATTCTGCTGGGTTCTATGAAACAANAGTTTGTTGAATAGTTGATTTGGTTGTATTCTGCTGGGTTCTATGAAACAAGGAAGGTATAATTTTACTGCCGTAATTGACTTTTGCGATTTCGCACAGTTCTCTTCTGTCTGTATTGTTAGTCCAAATGTTTCCCCCTTATTCCATAGTGTTCCTGTTTCTCCCTGCTTAGGATACGTTTTGAGTGGTGGTGCAGTAGAATTCTCTTAAAAGGTTTGCTCGGGACCGAGACGCTGACCGGTTCAAAATAAGTGTACAATTTCATCAGATTATCACGAATAATTAAGCAAATGAGACGTTATTCCAACTCATTTTATAATACTGTACTTAGACACATATGAACGAGCACAAAAAAAGATTCTTCTTCTAAGGCACTACAACATTATTTTTATAGAACATTTTGGTCTGCTTTATCACAGCCTTCCGTTCCTTTTCTCACCTCTCCATTATTTGAGTGGTCCAATTCTTAATTTTCATGTTCTTGATATCTTTCAGCAACGGAATCAAATGTTTGTGCATAGTCAACGAACATGTTATGTAAGTCAACGCCACATTCCTGACGTTTCTCGTATATCGTCAGATCAGGAATATGTTATCAATGGTGGATCTATTCTGACGGAATCCCTTTTCTTCGCCAGTTCCGTCGTTTGGTATCCGTCATATTCAGAGGCTGCATGCTAGATCGTTTAGCGTTTATAGCTTACAAAAAATAGATTCATCGAAAAATAGACTAATATTGATAGACCAAATGGACTGATCATACAAAAATAGAAGGAAGAGGGAATCAAAGTGGCGAACACACCCCCTGTCCTTCGTTCTATCCACAACAACATAAACTCACCTAAACTAATGCACACCTAACATCGCGTCAACTCGTCTGTCAAACAATCAATGTTTGAGTCACTCCCTGCCAAATATTATGCGCTGAAGAAGTGTGTGTGTGAGAGAGAGAGAGAAACAGTGCCTCGGGATGGACAGGTTAATCCGAGTACCAGTTTATCCGAGGTCGGTTGAGAAGTGTTCAACCGTATTTAAAAAATCTTGCTATACAAAGAAATCCTTGATAACTAACTTCAATAAAGTTATATGATCGGCAGAAAAATAGTAACACACGAAAATGATCATTTAAATTTCTTAAAAAGGCGACATCACTATGACACATTTCCTATGCATAGGTACATGTATAATAGTAACATAATAACCACGCAATCGAAACAAAAAAGTCTCTTCATACTGTGACTTGACAATTTGTTTCTCTAGAAACTACTGCCAAAAGTGATATATGACTGATTATGGCGGGGCCGAGAGGAACCTCCGGCCATACGGACGGATGGAGGCGGCTAGTCTCTGAGGCAGGAACACGTAGCAACAATCAAATTATTTATTACTCAATAACAAAAAATAACGTTCTTCCATCCGAGATTCTTTGTTTTCGATTAAGACAGGCAGCCCAGCAGCCGAGAAGTTGGAGAACTTGTTAGCCTCCTTGCGCGTGGGGTAGCGTGCCAGATGCCGTCGCGAACAGTCGCCTCCACTCGGTCCGCCAGCTTCTCCTTGCGCGTGGGGTAGCGTGCCAGATGCCGGCGTAAACCGTCGCCTCCTCGCACCCGAGTCTCCTCTGACACCGTGTCCACAGTCGTCTCGTTCGCCGTCTCCGTCGCCTCACCGCCCTCTTGCGATTGGTGGCGCGCGGATACGCTTCACCGGTCGCCGGCGCGGCGCTCCTCTCTCGGAACGGGCAATGGAGTGGGAAATACGACATCCGCTTATTGGAATTATGGGTTGTATCCCATGAAGTCTCAATACATAATAAACATCCTTGGCATATATTTATGTGTATTTACACGTGTCTCCGGTCTTCCGGAGGCTAGGCATGGGTGGAAATGGTATACAGTAGTGGATGGCAAATGTGTGGTGTAAGGTTAACATCCCTGTGATCCCGGGTTCGATTCCAGCACGTCGCTATTTTGATCTGACCGAAAGTTATCACATTATCCTTCGCAATCAATTCAGTTCTATGCGCTCTTAATCTAAAAAAATCCATTGCTTTAAGTATCCAATACAAGTAGCTTATTTCTAATTTAAATGCGTGGAGTATGCCATTTCCGTGGCGTTGCTATATTACCTCGGTGGATGCAAATAACAGAGGAAGGGTTGAAGGGTGGGAGCAGCAGTTGCAGCAACAAGACGCTCGCCACATGCCTTTGACTGGCGAAGGACGACGAAGCAGCATCAGCCGAGCCCTTTGTGGGGGCGTAGACCCTTATACCTCCTTGAACAGCTCTGCAGTCGGAAGCTGACGTGCTTCTGACCCTTGAGGTACACCACTGCGAGACACACCTAGATTCGATTTCACCGAATGGAGGTTGCTGTAACCTCGAGGAATTGATGGTCTGGGATGTACTTGCTTTCAGTAATCTCGAGCAAAATTTTGGAATGAACTTCAAAAACTTCATGTATATATTGGAACAATAATTTCGAAATAAATTCTAATGTTCAACTTCATTATCCGTGAGATTTTTGCTAGAAAAGTTTTGGATTTTTTTACGTACAAAAATCGCTTTGAAAGTTCGTTGTATGTGTGTAAAACCTAAATTCATGTACACTTAATTCCGTGTTTCAAAATATAAGAATATTTACTGATAATAGTTTCTATGTACTTTTAGCTGTTGCAATTAAATTGTGGATTAATTGTAAGTAACCTTCCAGAAAAGAACATCATTTAACGCATTATTGTTGTATTACAAATTATTTTAATGAAGTTCTTTTTAATTATACATGTATATGATAAACAGTTCGTGTATAAAGGAAATACCATTATACAAAGTATAAAGGGATTGTAAAATACGTTTCATCGGGAAAACATGTTATTGGATAGAAAATGAATCTCAGAAAGAGACTCTAATTTACGGTCCACAAACATGAAATTTATTAGGAATATATTATATATAATCATGAATTGTCCCCTCCGTGGCTACGTCAGCATGATCGCTCGTCACCAGGTCATCCCGGGATCAATTCTCAGGTGGGGTAAGATAAAATTTGTAGCTTTTCATTTCCATGTCTCAGTTTAAATATGAATGTATGGAAAGTTCAACCTCTGCGACTGACAACCGCCCTCTGCGACTAACAACCGCAATTGTAATACTCGGATACAGCAATCTGGATTCTTTCTAGACGCTGTTCCTCCGATCTCGGTGAAATTCACGATGTGTCTAGTGAGTAAACTCTCACAGAAACTGAGCCTTACTGACACTCGTCATTCGTAGCTCGTAGCTGGCCGAAAAGAGATACATACATACACAAAATATAAAATTTTATTCTTAAACTTTTTGTTCGTGAAATAGTATTTCAAATGTTTGCTATTTTAACACAAATGTTTGAAGACATAACGTTTTCCGAAAAATGTATAAGAACCAAAGTTCGATATCAAAAGTGAAACCACTGACTTTGTTTCATTTTTCGACAATTTATAATTTAATTTTAACTCCTCCTTTCAACCACATCCTATGCATATTTAAATCTATCCACCGCAGATAATTTCAACGTCGGCGCCACCAATTTCCACGTCCCTGTTTCTAATTACTTGAAAATACTTCCACTAATTTCAACCTAGCCCTAAGCAACCACAGCCCGCTCCATCTAATTTCCTCGCTTCCTCAACTCGTATCAACACAACCCTTTGCTCGACGGTGCGCGAGATCCAATCCGGCCCCGCCCTCGCTCCCACCCATTTCGTCCTTTTCTTTTCTCCTGCAGTCATGTGGTTGAGAAGCACCGCCAGTAAATGACGCTGTGTGTTTGTTTAGCGACGAGGGCGCCCCTGCTGAGCGCCGCAAGAGATAACATCGGTAGCTGTCGCTCGTCGCCGCGACGGGGAGGTAACGTCCTCTCCCGGGGACGTGGCTGCTCAAAAGAACAATTGAATGGCGGGGGTGGGAGGTGGTTCCCCGCAGTGCTAGCTATTCTTGTCTTCACGGGAGAAGAAAATAGGTGTTATCGATGTCGCAGGACATAAACACTATGGAGAAATATATTCTTAGGATGTGTATATCGGGTGGGGGGGGGGGGTTAAAAATGTTTTGAAATTTGGATGAAACACATTGTTTTTTGTTTCAAAAAATCGATCCCAAAAATGTCAAATTAAAAAAAAAATTAAGAATTGCTACTATGGATTAATATTTTAAAAATATTCAATATTTTAAGCTTTCTAATGATTCTTAAAATATTTGCCTAAATTTAGAAATATTTATGAAAGTTTTACATCAAGACAAAGCAAAATGGCGTATGCTCCGTCCAAATTTCAAAAATTGGTTATTTATGATCCTCTGCAATGTGTATTATGGGATTGTATTAGAATGCTTCCTTCTGATATTTCTCTTGAATGGTGGTGGGAAAAATACTGCGGTACTTACCCTTTGTGATTTTTACTGAAATAATTTATTTCAGAAGAGTTTTTATTCCTTATATCCAAACATATTTCGACGACTATTTTGTCATCAGTTATTCTAAAAATGTATATAACTATAAAATAAACTAATTGATATGCAAAGTTGACAGAATACTGTAAAGTTAAATAGACGCATGATAATGCTAAATAAGATTAACACATTCCAAATTAAACAATTGTACCCTCAGCCGTATATCGAATATCAAACATTTATCCTTTATAATTTCTTCGTATTCTGCCAATATTGAAATACATCAGATTATAGAATTATAAACTAGGTAATTTTCATGGCTTAACTTGCAAAACAAATGACGAAAGCCACCATGGAGCTTGCTGGATCGATGCATCAAACGAGGAGACGAGGTTAAAACATTCAGGGAGTAAATACAATGCCCAGCACAATGTAATATCGTGAAGGACTGATAAAAGTTGTTGGTTTTTGGCAATATTTATTTACAATTGCAACAAATGTTATTTCATTTTATATCTTGAAGGATTGTGCTGGATTGAAGGTTTTTATTCTGAAGAAAAAAAAAACATCATCTAATCTCGAGAGCCCTAGATTAGACCCTTCTAGTTCTATCTCAAAATCTACAAAAGCACAATATCTCACTTCTACGGAAAAGAAAATGTTACCTATTATTTCATAAATAGACTTAAGTATTGCATAGTCCATGAAAAACGTATTCATCGTTATACAGATGTCACTTATTTTTCATTTATTACTTGTACATTTTTAGAAAATAAATACGCATTTTTAGTAAATGCTCATCTACAAGATGATATTTCAACATACCTGATGCGAAGAGAGAACGGGAAATTTCAGAAAAAAAATGCACCAACCTGCAAATAATTACAAAAAATTAATATTTCGAAGCATAAACATATTTCTATAAAGAACAGGTACCATTGGTTGATATAATATCCAAATTAAAACTTTCTCGCAAACATACAAGTGTCGGGGAGTTATTCATCATTGGAAGTGCTTGATTGGTATTAATATTTAAATGATGGGAGTCAAGTTCGTGGGAGTTCGCTTTGGTGACTATTAGTAAATGTCACTACGTAGCGTGTCGCTATACAAAAGTCAAGTTTACTAAAGATTTCCCGACGTTACGGTCCCTAAAATGGGTAGACCTTCTCAAGAAATTAAAACCGAGAAGTCGAAATGTCGGGAAATTTTTAAAAATAAATTTAACTTGTATGTTCGTGGGGAAGTTTCTATTTAGATAAACATTTTTTCATTTTAATTACATAAAATCTGTATTACTAAGAATGAGTACCACGTGAGTGCAGCCGAAAGAAAGCAAATTATATGACAATACATATGATTGGAGGAAACAGAATAGGGCTATATTTTACCTTGGTACTGAATTATTAACTAAATTATTTTCAAATAGATTTTTTAAATTAGCATTGACAGAGAATATTACCAGCTCCTAGTTTTGAGTATTAATTCTTATACATCGATATATTGTTGGTCAGTCTCCTTCGTTTCATGTACTGCTATCTCGCGGCCACCCGGAGTATAACAGTCGCTTAATCAAGCTGTCAGCGGTACCACAATAGGGAACTGTCATCTGGCGGCAACCTCGGATGACAGTTATAAAAATTACGAACCTTAAAAGAACTTTTAAAAAGTTACTAATGTAAAACTATAACAAAACAATGGAAATTTTTTACCTCGGCTACAAATAGTATACATTTATGTTGTGTAATTGCTGTACGCTCTATGACGTGCAAATTTTTATGACGCACTTGTACGAGAGGCGTATGATATATACAAATTAACGTTGTCACGAATAAACGGAAAGACACTTATGATAAATAAATAAACTTTATTGTCAGAAGAGCAATTGCAAACTGCGTATGACTAGACTACGTGGGGGATAATAAACTAAGTTACTCTCGAGGATCAGGCAAAGGACCATCCCATCTTTCTTTAAACGGAACACAATTAAAAACTGTTACGAATACAAAATTCTTAGGTCTCCATATTCAAGACAACCTCAAATGGAATTGTCACGTTGACAATCTTAATTCCCAATTAAGCAAATTGTGTTACGCATTCCGAA
>NNCF01129441.1:36326-53698 GCA_002313205.1 Laupala kohalensis
CTACTGTACCATATGTTGTATAGAAATGAGTATTTTTAACATTTCACAAAATATTGTTTATTAAACTTTTGTGAATACAGTAGCGTAAAGTACATGTTTATCAAGAACTGACAATAATAAAGTACGTGCTCAAACCACGATTCTGTTTCTCTTCAATTTGTGTACTTGTTTTATTTCATTTTGAATGGTTAACACAAACTCTAAAACCATTATTTTAGTTGAATAAATGTATGCTGTATCTGAATAATTGAAACTAATGTGGGTATGAATATTGATGTCTCTAGGGAAATTATCACATAACGTACATTTTACCTACTATATCTATGTGCTCTTGAATCAATGTGATCTAAAAAAATCGTTTCATCACTCTCTTAAATTATAGAATCGGTGACTTACTTATTAGAGTCGATGATACGATATTAATTTTGATATATAAAGAAAATAATTGCGGTGAACGTCACAATCAGGTAACAAATTAATTATGTTTTTTACAGATTAATTATGTTTCTGTACGTTTGTGAACTCCATAATTGAAAAATACCAATTCACAATCAAGTTCTTCCTAAGGGAGTCCCTCATGTGAGGGTTCTAATCTCGGAGACCACCTCAGAGGTATGTGAGACTCGCGAGTTGAAAGTCAATGGTAGACTGAGCGGAGAGGTGAACGGGGTGGGGCAGTTGGTAAGCGCATCAGCGCGTAAAGCTGAAGGTCCCGAATTCGAATCTCTGTCATGTCTCCCTTTTTCATGTAATATAACATAGTGAGATTTAATATTTTGAAACCTGCACTTATAATAGTAAAAAATTATTTAATGAAAAAATAACACAGGTAAGGAATGGTATTAAAAATATTATTACGTTTCACATTGTGTTGTATTGTTCATTTCATACGTAACATGTATAAAAGATCAAATTAAGTGGATGTAGTTTTGTGTTATAACGCATCAAATAGTATTAAATTGCGCTTCGCGTTGACAGTTTATTAATGTGCCGAAGCATAAACCCCGCGTATTCCAACTCTTAAATGAACCGCAACCATGTGCGTCCCAAATACGTGAATTATATTTGTTTGCACTCAATCAATCACTTCCTAACATCAAAGCATTGTTACCGCGCTCACTAGCGAACTAATGAATCGAAAAATATTTTGAATTTTCCGCGCGACGCGCGCAGCACACGGCTTAACAAAGCGACCACGCTACTTCAATTGTGCGTAACGCGCGTAACGCATCGTCACTGGCGCAAAAATAGGAACCCGGTTGTCGGAGACCTTTCAATGGCATGCTAATATCCCGAGCGCACGGGACGCCATGACTCCCAGAGTAGCTTTTACGCGGTAGGGAAATTGCGAGTTCTCTATCACGATTCGGAACGCGGCGTGGCCCCGAACGGCAATGAAGTGTTATTTGGGTGGAAATGACGGAAACGCGCTACATGAGAGGGTACCGTGTGATGTAGTTTCCGGTCTCCGTGCTATTCACAGCGACGATATGTAAAACAGAGGTGAAATGATGGTGTTTTTTAATGCAATTAAGTATTTACGCTTGCGAAAGAAGGGTTTAGCTCTCTGTTGCTCCTCTACCTTTCACGAAATAAGTAAATAAATTGTTTAAAAAGCAATTTCAAACTGCGTATGACCACGTGGAGGACAATAAACTATTTTACTCTCCGGAAGCAAGCAAGGGACAATCCCATCAATTCCGATCAAGAGCGGTAAGGGAGAAGTGGATTTAACATTTCAGCACACTCCAAAGAATAAAAATAAAAATTGTTCGGTACGTGTTATAATATTAATAGAGTACCAACAAATTTGTATTAAATAAAACACAAAAAATTATTTAGAACCACGCGTTATTATCAAAGTATAAATTACCTAGTGAAGAGCCTAGAGAGCCTGCATAGAAATTCCGCCTCTACTCGAAGGAAAAACGGAGGAAACCCCGGGCCAGTGTAAAATATGAAACAAAGTGTACAATGTAAAACATAGATGAAATGATTGTTTTTTAATGTAATTAAATATTCACGCTTGCGATAGACGGGGGTCATCCCTGTGTTACACCTCTGTCAAACAAAGTAGTGTACAGGTTAATATCTTTTCTTTTATCCATGCTTTGACGCAAGTCATTTTTAAAGTCCTTAACTAAACTTCAATGTCCTATTAATAAGAACACCACAACTAACTTCTTATGGGAAAAAACATTCCGTATTTCAAACAGATATGAAAAAATTCAAAAAAAAGGACGAAATGATAATGAACTCGCCTTTTTCCAGTTTGATTCAATACAAAGAATGATGCAAAATTCAACATACACCTATAAAACTAGATCACCCAATGTATAACCGAAAACGCGAACCGGATCACGTAAATGATGAGCGTAGATACAGAAATGACAAACCAATAGTGAATGAAGAATGTTCATTTAGTTCGTACCACTAGTGAAATTAAAGAGTAAAAATATTTATCTTGAGTAATTCATCTCTAAATAAAAAGTTTTTCTGTTCATTATTCGCAAGCAATTTCATTTATCCTCCAACGATTAGGCGATCGTACATTTTTATGTGATTCTGTTTCTTTTTTTCTTTTTTTTGGTTCTCTGTATTCCCTAAAAGTTCATTCGTTGAGTTTTGTATCACCTTGCATTAAAACTGAAATCGCTCAGTCACGAGTTTTTCAGTCTTCAAAGAAGAACGTAGATCAATATTACCGTTTTTATATCAAGTAATTTTCTGTACATGATGAAACTGTATGGTTGACCTTTATTTTATAAAAAGTCCATAATAAATTGTTATGTCTCACTGTGGATTTAACATTTTCTGTGTTAAACGACATAAGCCGATTATACTTCAAACGGGATCTTTTGTAGTAGTGATACAGTTTAACCTGCATTATAATGAGTAGCGATAGTCATGGCGTGTTTAAATGTAAAACCGTGATGATATAATAATTAATTTGTGACATTTAAGGAAAATGAAAAAAAAAAAAATTAAAATCCCCTCTTTAAAGTTGGAATTTAAAACATCCTTCTTTACTAAATCAATACTATACAAAAGAAATATTTCGTTTGATATTCATGAAGATGAAAGAAATGATCTAGATGCCATACATTAAAATACGAGTATACTAAGAGACAGTTACTTGATCACTTAACTTCATTTTTAATGATTATTGGGATATTCAATCTTATTATTGTGAAAACGTAGTATACAAATTAATAAGCTAACTTGTTTTTGTAATATATATATATATATATAATATATCGTTTTGTCTCTTATGGTGAGTCATGACAAAGCTGTGAATATATCTGTGTGTGTTTGTGTGTGTAAATTAGTTTTAGTGTAAACTTTTCAACTCATGTACTACTGTCACATACATCGACATGTTACGAAATCCTAATAAAATAACCATTTAGATATTTTATTGATTCTACGTAACATTAAATTTGTTGACAACACAGTGCTATGTATGAATAACTGCTCAAATATTTGTTACTGTATTGATCTTATGCAGACGTTTTATTGACATAACGAATGAATGAAAGATGTTGAATTACAAGAATTGCATCGTAAGCTGTTGAAGCTATAGACAAAATCATGTAACTTTGCCTTCAGGGATGCATTACGGCCACCTAACACGAACAGCCAACTTCTACGAATTTTAGTAGTATCCGAATAAATATTAATGGTCACAAAAGCGAATTTTACTGTAAGAAATACAAGTTAATAACACTAACACAAGTTAATAGCACCACCATATCGATGCAAAAAGAAGAGAACAGCGCTATAAGAGAAAAGGAATTGGATTGGTGGGCAATGTTGGCGATAGATTTAAGTTTTCAAAAATACAAATTCAAACATAACNGGAATTGGATTGGTGGGCAATGTTGGCGATAGATTTAAGTTTTCAAAAATACAAATTCAAACATAACGCGAGCGACACTTATTGTTACGTTATGGACGATTGCGAAGTAAAGACTTAGACGACACTCTGATTTACACTAGCAATAAATTTAATAATAAAATTTTGTCAAGAGAGCAGTAATAAATTGTCTATGAACACGTTGAGAACAATAATTTAATTTAATAATGCTTTCATGTTTTTTTGTTTTAAGTCACATTTTCTCTTAATCAAGTTATATGACTTTTAGTATAGCTAAGAACCAAAATGAGAATTGACTTTTCACCCTGGTACTGCGAAGTGCTGCTGATTTTTTAACGTCCTGTATAACGCTTCACCATTACAAACGACCATGTGTTCTCTATTGTAGAGTGAAATCTCGGTAGAAGAACTTAGAACATTGCTCTCTTAAGTTAACTTGCTTTAAGTTCTTGTCAGCGTTCTAGTTTCTGTGGAAAATGTCAAATTCTTCTTTGATTTTAATAAGACATATTTTCCAAGCATTCTTTTTCTCTTTTCACAAAATCTGTCTTCTTTTGTCAGCAACTTGATTCTCCTCAATATGTTTTTATTTCCTTTAGATTGCGATCAAAAATCCTTGATTAAAACTTCTTCTTTCTCTTCTTCTTCTTATACTTGTAGCTGTCTGAAATTCAAGAATGAAGACAAGGTTCTATTTATCATAGATGTGATCATCTTAATCGGAAAAAGAAACAACTGTTTTTTATAGTCAATTTTATTGCTTTTCTATGTTCTTTTGCACTCGTAAAATACCGTTTTATGACTCTCATTTTTTTAACAGCTTGATTCTTTTAATTTCGTAAACGTAAAGATAAAGTGTAACTGAACCACGTGATGGTGAGAGAAAATGCGTCTAGTTTATTCTTTGATGGACCCATTTTATCGTAAATAACTTTAGATTACATTCCCAAAAACGAAATAGACGGCAGACACATGCAAACCTGTAGAACTATAACCATTAAATGGCGAGGCGATATTTCTTGGCAACCATATGGCGACCATGCCTCGCCAACAAAGTTTTTATGAAAGGCTCCGACAGAATGTTGCAGTAATATATTTAATCAATACACATTCGTGGAACTGGGAGTTTTGGACCAGTTTCCAATAAATGTTCTGCCTTCTGCTAAGGAAAAATGAAAGGGCCGTTTAAGCCATCTAAGTTGTTCTGCCAGACCGCGAAGAAGTTGAAGGAAGTTGAGAGGAATTTCACCCCATACCAATGAAAGTACGTCATTGCATTCTGAGATTTAGTAAAATGCATCGACAACTTTGTCAAAATTAGGTATAATTAACTTAGAGAAGTTGTATAATCACGTATTTCCGTATAAATGTTTACATACATTTTAGCTTTGTATTATTTATGTGGCTTGATATGTGAAAAATATTTTCTCTCAAACCTTTAAAAAAATCTACTGTAGTATTTATGTTCTTAATAATAAAAAAACACATTTTCATCACTATCCACTTTACTAAAATATTAACAGAACAAAAGAATTCAAGAAAGTAATTTTGGGGTTCACAGAAGACATGAAAAGTGTTATTCCTAAGATAATATTATTTTTAAGACATTCCATTAATCTCTTTGTATCTTCTTATTATTATTTATGTAAAATAATGGTTTTTGAATTTTTTTTATATTTATGCAAAGAAATATAGGAAATGGATGTCTCATTATTATCACGGTCGATTGCACAATTTTTCATACATTCTCTAGGACAACGTTGTCCCTGAAATTAACGTTTGGTGGATACTCCACGGTGTTTTTATCAGATCGTAATTTTAATTAATTTTTTATTAGTACTTCAGCATAAAAAGAACTTTAGAACCCACCTCTGCTCTTCTTTTTACGCTGTACCTTAAATGGTGATACAAACTTTGCCGTCCAAAACTTCTTCAAAGGTTGTTAATTTAGTTCCAACGGATTCCCTCAGGAACAAAATATTTAAGTACAGGAAACCCTAGCGTTTTCATCAGAAATATCACTTTCTTTCATCTCTTTTCTTCTCATTCCTTGGAGGTGTTGTGCAACGTTCTTCAGATTCCTCCTTGGCTAACTGCTATTCCTTCCTGCAACCTGTGGAGTGGATATTAAGGAGGCTATGAGGGGTTGAACGCAACCCGCAAAGCACTTGCGTAATGCGGTACAGCAACAGTTGTGGTTCAGGGGTTGGGTACAGTTAGGTCGGCGCCCGTCGCGCAGCGCCGTTGCTGTTGCAGCAGTGTTCAACGTGACTAGGCCTTGGATGCGCATGACAGCGAACACTCAACTTGTGACAGCACCAGTGCGAGTTGACGGAGGTGGTATGTGGTGGCTGGTGAAAATCCTGATGGTGAGATGTGTAACCACATGATGTGGCTAAGGGATTATCGTGATCTTGTTAACAAATCCCCATACAAAGTTTACGGCTCCTGTGCCATGAATTAACCAGTTGGAATTTTCACCATTCGATTGTTACATATATACCATTCATTAAAAAAAATCATATATTAAAATCTCTTACATTATTATAATTATATTTTATATTGAGATATTTCTATCTGATTAAAATTAATAAATAAAATGCATATTTGAAATTTTAATAGAGATATTAAAATATCTCATTATTCCATCATAATTACAAAATACATTAAATCGTTTGTGTTTACCGTTGTCTGTACCTCATGAGTTGAAAACTAATTATAAATATATTGTATAATAATTAACCAAATTTTAGAATTAAAATCCATGAGAGGTGAAATAATTTAAATATAAATCTCATGATTGAATTTCTTGATAATGGTAACCAAATAATATCGTGTCAAGTCTTTGTCCCGAATACTTGGATAAACAATGTATATAACCAAAATATATTGGAAGTGTTATTACGATTTATATTACGTTTGCATTGAATTCAGTTTTAAATTTGTAGTGACAAAGCAAGAATAGAAAAAACCTTTTCCATCTAAATCAATTTTATCCGTATATTTTCTACTTATAATCAACTTCGTTTGTAAATATTTCTACTTATTGCAATCTATATGTACAATGCACAGAAAAGAATCTACGTATTTTCCCTTTTTGAATTAATTTATTAATACACTAGTTGTAGGACCGGTAATATAATTTATTAAATCAAAATAGATATCTGCAATAGGTAGTTCTGGTAATGTAGTCTATGTGAAGTATTTGGGCTGCGTATAACATAGTTCAACATGGGCTAAAGTAAAATTCCTCTTTAATCCCCATAAAACATTTACATAAATCGTTGATCATACTATGTTAGTGCAGTTTATGTCGTTTGTTTGACTTCAGGTCTCAACAAACTCTTGTCAAATAAGTTGCACTACAATATCATCAATAAATTTAATTAATTTATTCTCCTCTACCATATTTTCAATAATAAAAAGAGCACAGTCATACCACTAAAAGGAAAATTATTAATTATTAATTTATATCGTTATTGTTTTAATATATGCACGGTTGATGATATTCGATAAACATTTCTAAAAAATCATTTTATGAAACAAAAGTCATATCTGTGAACTACACTGTAAAAATCTTCAAAATGAAAAAAACATTTATATATTACCAGCAGTATATTATTTTGCTTTCAAATGCTCCTTAGAAGTTCTTCACTTTCATGGTTAAATATACATTTCAACGGCACTTACGGCAATTTGGTGTATTGGAAAAATGAAATATACTATTTTAGTACAGTTATAATACAATATGTAAGCCCAATACGTATTTTTGTGATGTTTAAACTTTTTTCTTTTCTTCTTCATCACGCTTTACAACTCTGATGGGAGAGTTTTGGCCTTCTCAACAATGCTTCCACTCCTTCCTATCTTTGACCGTCTTTCTCCAATCCACTTTCATTCTACGTAAATCATTGTAGACATCCTCAAACGATTTCCTCTTCGGTCTTCCTTGAGGTCTAACACCTAATGGTTTCCATTCCCATACCTTCTTAACAGTTCTTTGTTCCCCCATTCTGCAGAGATGGCCAAACGTGTTAAATCTTTGAGATTTAATGCAATTTATAATATTTCTATTATGAATTAGTTTGTTTAATTCTGCATTTGTATTAATTCTCCAAAAGCCACTTTCTCTTTATTTGCATCTTTTAACACCCATGTTTCATTACCATATGTTACTATGGGCCTTATGACCGTCCAATATAGTTTTAATTTCATGCTTTGGGTTACTAGTTTGATCTTAAATGGTGTTGCATTCACAAAATATGCCATATTACCCAGAGTGATTCTTTCTTTTATTTCTTCGTCAATCTCATTCATACCATTAACTATGGATTCCAAAAATTTGAATGAGTTAACTGCTTAAATTTGAATGAGTTAACTGCTGCTATTTGAATGTCGTTCACTTTGAGATTTCAGTCCTTTTGACTTTACAGGAGCATTGCAGAAATTTCACTTTCTTTTCGTTTGAGCTGATGGTAAGTTTCTATTAATGACTGTTTGATCTTTGCGGTTAATATTACATCATCTGCGTATGCCATGATTTGCTTTAAACGTGTGGATATGTTCCCTCTTGTGTCCTTTTGTTTTAATACTGTATCTATTACTATGTTAAAGAGTGTTGCAGGTAAAGGATTCCCTTGCTTTACACCAGATTCATCAAACTCGTTGCTGAGCTCATTATTGACTATTACTCTTACTTTGTTATTTGTTAAAGTTAGCATAATTAGTCGTACAAGCTTAGATGGAACTTTATTTATATATAGGTAATCAGGTATTTTATCTCTTTTAATTGAATCAAAGTGTCTACAAAAATATTGTAGAGGCCAATGCTATATTCATGGTATTTTTCAATAATTTGCCTGATCATAAAGATGTTATATATTGTTGATTTATTTGGTCTAAATCCTGTCTGGGTCTCATCAAGTTGACATTCAACAATGTCGGTAAACCTCTTNGGTCTCATCAAGTTGACATTCAACAATGTCGGTATACCTCTTACTCACGAAGATTGCAAAAATGTACAACAGAGCGATTGGCCTACAGTTTTCACAGTCCAGTCTATCACCTTTCTTAAACATTGGACATATATTCCCTTCATTCCATTTAGTTGGTATATGTTCCTTTTCCCACACATTTAGGATTAATCCATATAATCTTTGACCAAGTGTCCTTCCTCCGCCTTTTACGAACTCTGGGGGAATATTGTATGAACCGACAGCTTTATCAGATTTTAAATTCCGAATTATACAACATTCTTCGTTATGTGAGGGAGGTTCCAGTTCATGCTCTAGTTCTAATAATCCTTCTGGACAGTGAGCTAAAACATCTTGTGTAGCTACAATTGTTATATTTATATTATTTTTAAGATACTCTTTCCACCTAGTATTGCAGGTTTTTGAAAGATAAGATTTCCTCCTTCGTCCTTACATAGGGTAGGTACACTTGATTTTTTCTTTTACAATTCCTTGACTTCCTTAAAAAACTTCCTTGTCTCCTCTCTTTCACTTGGTTGGTTTTATTTTTTATACAATCTCTCTTTCTTGCTTTATAAGATTTAGTTGCTCTGCAGTCTTTTACGTTTATACGACTCATAGGTAGCTCTAATTTTAGCTTGTATGTATCTATATCTTGTCTCATTTTTCTCCTGTATTATTCGTNATCTTGTCTCATTTTTCTCCTCTATTATTCGTCTGCATTCGTTGTCCTACTATTCACTCCTAACAGGTTTTTGCTTCCCAATTGTTTTGATAGCGATATCATTAACTGTTTTTTAATGTTATTCCATTCTTAATTTACATCTTCTGCAACAGGGAGATCTTTAAGTTTCCTGTAGAGTTCTGAGAGATGTTTCTTGAGCTTTTCGGGATTAAACAAGCTGGCTTTATTCCTATTGCATACATACGGTATTTTCTTCTTATATACAGCAGGAAGATTTAGGTGAAGAACAGTTTGCACTAAATAGTGATCTGAATCAATATTTGGGCCTCTTAGGGCTCTTACATCACTTATGAGGTCTTTTTTCGAGCTGTTGATGAAGACGTAATCAATTTGGTTCACCACTGTCCGGGAGCAATCCATGTTCCTAGGTTGAATTGTAAGCTCTTTGTCGTGAAGTTATGTTCTAATGCAAATCCACATAGGAGTTCTCCATTGTTGTTTGATATCTCATGCAAAGTGTGCCTGGCAATTACTTTGCTATAGATCTTTCCCTTCCCTAATTGCGCTTAAGATCTCGTAGAATTAAAATAATGTCACTACTGGGAACATTTTCTGTTTCATTTTTATATTCTTTTTTTTTCTTCCGTGGGGGCATATACACTGACTAATTATATGTTATTATATTTTCTTTTAATACGTAATTTACAGATTCTTTCATTACGAGGGACAAAACTGATGACATGGTTTTGAAGATGTTTTTTTTATCGAAAAACGACCTGTACCCGCTTGACCTGATGTGGTTTTTGTGCCACTGTAATAGACAGGAAATTATTTCTTATTAATAACTCCATTTTCCTTCTATCTTATATCCTGAAATGCAACAATATCTAGTTTGTCGACCTATTCGGTCTATTCATTCATTTTTCCTGGTTCCGGTAGGGCAAGAACATTCAAAGTACCAATATTCATAACCTTATTTCTTAGCATGATTCGTTGTCTGTCCTTGACACTTTTCCGAGGCAGATTATTGGGATTTTTAGCAGTGGTCTTTTTCACAGGGGGCAGGTCCCTGGCCTGACGCCCTGACCCTCCTCCTTCATCCGGGCTTGGGACCGGCAACATCACTGGGGGACTACTCTATTCACCCCCAAAGCACTGCAGGCGGAATTTTAAACTTTTTCCACTGTAATAAAAAACTTTTGATCGATGTTTTATGAATATACTTTTCCTAAATACATTTATCTGTCATGTTTGTTTCCGGTTGATATTTTAACATTGTTTTATTCTTATACAACACATAGTCTTACCAACCTATGAAATACGAAGAGAGGAGTTTTAACGTGTCTCTTTAATAGCACATCCTCGCGATTATTCCGCTTCCAGCGGTGTGCACGCGAATTAACCCTGTGATGGAATGAATGCGCCTCGCGAGGATATTGGCTGATCGCTCCCTCGTGGTGATGGAAAGGGAGAGAAGGGCATCGGTCGTTCGATTTGAGCACTGCGTTGGGCTCATCAATTACCCTGGGCCTCGCGTCGACAGTTGGCGACCCTGCGCGATGGCAGTGCACCCTATGTTCCCCGTGAGACTTAAACGATGCATTGTATGACTCACGTGGGATACTAGTGCAGTTTCCGAAATACGGGAAAAGGTTTCGGAAACATTCCATGTCGATTATTTCTGATGGAATGCAGTGACCCAATTTTTGAAAATGTTACAAATTTTAGTGGCATTCGATTCCTGAAGAGATAGTCGCATTACTTAAATGTGAACTAAGTTTTCTCGTTTTAAATCTACAAACAAAATTGAAACAATAATTACTGTTGCAGTAGAAAGCTTTAGTCTTGAAAAATTAATTCTAATATACTGTGTCACTAATATTTACTGTGTCCCAATTAATTCTAATATACACGTAGTGTCAATTCGCTTATCCCACGCATGAATGACGTAACTGTAGTATATGGAAAGATATTTAATAATTCGTGCATCAAACATTTGATATATCGACAGAAACATCCACTGAATAGTACCTGTAACATTGACTAATCCACAATTAGTAGTACTGTGTCTGCAATGTTGGAGCAATTTTATTTCAGTGTTGTTCCTTCTTCCGTCATATTACATTATATACTTCTCCGCAGTCTGAGCAGCATTTCATTCATATATATTATAGCCACCTCGTATTGTATTCTACGATCTATTCATAATGAAATACGATTTCTTTGAACGTAATTAATTCAAAAGTGTTTTGTTGTTGACAAACCAACTATGTAGTGAAATATCAATATATAAATAAGCATATACACATGATTGATTATTTTAAGTTTAGTTTTTATTGAATATGATTTGGCTTTTCTACCATCGACATATCCTTTTCGTTGTATTTGTTTAAGCTTTACCTGTAACTGAATGAAGGAAGTTCGTAACGAAATTTTGAATTATATAGTTTAAGTTAAGAAATCGTAAAGTAAACTTTAAACATAAGATTTGGTTAAATTGAGAAATCTTATTCACCCTTTGGTATTTACACAGTATCCTTTCCGAAGTGAATTAATTGTAATCCAGTTACTAAAGCATCTTCCAGAGTTGTCCAGCTTTCCAAGAATTTACTGCCGCTGCCTCCGTCGCCGTATTTTTTTTACGACGTGCTGAGGTTTAAGCGCGGGGGCGGATGGAATAGTGGGGCGAGGAGGGGAAGGAGGAACGATCACCTAGTGAGGTCGACTCACGTCATCACCCTGCTCCTTTCGGGGACGGACCCCTACCCCTCGTGCCCCGTGCTGCCTATCTGGGTCAGTCTATCGCCAGCCCTATCTCGTGCTGACGCGTGGAACGGACTCGAGGGTCGACAGCTACCCTTTCCTGCCCTTCACCAGGCGGACACGACGGAATGGAGAATGTGAATGATAAGGGAAATTCGTGACGGAGGTATTCATCGTGGCCAGAACTGGACTCGTATCTTGATTTTCTTTTCTTTAAAACTCTTTGGACTACTAAATACAATTTTAAACCATCTTTTGTAGATATGAAACGTAATCTACATATTTCACTATTGAAATAAAGTACACTTGATACGTTCCGAACTTGCTCCTGATAAAAGTGCACTCGACGTAATGTTGGTACTCAGTCAATTGCTTTATTTGACTTTAAAACACTTGAAACAAGGTAGAAGCTTTTTAAGTTTAACTTATGTAAATAGTAAATTAAGAAGGGACTGTTTAAAAGTCGGACGTTTCCTTTAAAAACCACGAAATTGATTTTTTTAAATATATCCAGTAGAAGTAGCGTACCTAGACGGAGGCGGAGGGAGCGGTCCTCACAAGGTCATATTGTGTAAGGGGTCTCCAGATGGGTCACTAAATATCATTTAAACTCGTAAATTTGAACATAAATATTATCTGAAACTTATTGAAAGACGTAAAATAAATAAACGTTGACCTTATTAATCAATAAAACTAAAATATCAATTTTTTTTTCATTCATGGGGAATTGAATATATACTTCTGGGAATGTAAATATGTTTGTGTTTGTATGGGAGGGGGTTTCATAAATTTTTGTGAGAGGGTCTCCAAAAATATTCCCGCCTCGGGGTTGTAATTTAATGATAGTTTTAACCATAAAAAAGTAATTTTCTCTAAAATACTAAAACATCTCAACGTTAATTTCATTTCATCTTTAAACCGAAAAAAGTTTTAAATTTATTGCCTTAATTGCATATTTTTTTAAGAAATATAGCTTTTCCTTTTAAAAAAATAAGATTTGCAACCCTTCCCAGAAAAAAATGATTTTAAAGATCTAATAAATTGTGAAAAAGTGACATTGATTTGATTAAGTTATCTTGAATACTTTTCTAGGAAACAGCAAAAATGTGCTTTTCAGGGTAAACTTTAAGTGTTGTTTTCACCCATATACGGCCGAATTAGCACGAACGAAAAAATTCGTGTCGAACGTTTTTTTTTATATCTACAAAATACCAAAAAATGGGGGGGAAATCGGTGAGGTACACCTGGGGACCTTTCCTTGTGTGTGATTTTTATTGAGCTCAAAAAACCAATGTATTGGGTAGAATAACAATTCTCCGTGACAGAGTGTCGTTGTTATGAAGCCAAACGCTGCTTCCGTGCGATAGGAGGATCACTCGTATTTCCGGTTCCGCTCTTGAAGCTCTCGCTCTTTTAACTCGAATCTTATTTCCGCTTCACTTCATTCTCGTAAACCTTGTCGAAACTCGTTCATCTTCATCGTGTTCAAGCGTGTCTCACGTTTAGTGAAACTCTTAATATTCTTTCCGCGTGTGTCTGAATATTTAAACCAATGAAATTGAAAGTGTATTGTACAATAGAGTGGTTCTTATGAAGTAAATTTGTCAAAGTTGGAAACATAGATTTTGTATTTAATCTCATACTAGGGATAATTGGTAAGAAAGAACATACAGTTATAAATTTTTCTATTATTTTTTAAATAAATTTTTAATTACAGATTTTTTTAAATTAAATTGAAAACTACGAAAATATAATGTATTTTATTCTTTTTTATTAGTATTGATTTTTTTTTAATTGAAAAGGAACCCTCACATCTTTTTATTTTTTAACAAAGGATTTTCATTACAATTTTAGATTTAAAAAATATATATTAGGATGGGATGGCAAGCTTCAAAGTTTAACTACGACCTTTTATAAACGAAGAGTATATATTTTGTGATAAATAGCTCACAACATTTCGACTTCCGCTTGAAGTCGTCGTCAGGTGACAAGAAACAACAAATGAACATGATATAAATATAAACACAAAATATGTTTACACAAAAGCAGAAACTACACAATTATGTTATAATATTGTATTGTATATACCAGTTAGCTTTTCTGTATATCGTAAATTCAAATTACGCCCATTCTTGTTATAATATGAACCACCTGTCGACGACTTCAAACGAAAGTCAAAACGTTGCGAGCTTTTAATCATTAAAAATATACTGTTCTTCCATAGTAGATCGTAAGTCTTGCATTATTTACTTAATTTGATTATATAATGCACATTAATTGCAGTAGATTTTAAAGTTTAACCCTTTGAAGCTCGGGTTCAACACTCCACGTATCTTATTCTTGCTATTTCAGAAACACAAGTTTATAATTTAAACTGAAAATTTCGGTACCTTCCTAACTGTTATGGGTTGATTTCATCTGTATTTACTGCCATCGCTGATGTCTAGGAGCTGAAAACCGTCTTTGTTCATGCTTGGGTTTTTTATTTGTGAAAAGTGTCAAGTTGTGGGTAAATGACACAGAATAGAATTTTATTAACTTTTGGTTTCCTACGGGTTAATTAAATTAAATATAACTCAAACGCAGGTGATTATTTAAGTTTTTTTAATTAATAAATATGATTGTTCCAACCTCTGCCACTCTTTATAACAATATGCAGGTTCGTACACTTTGTGTTTCTATTATCAATAATTTTAACATTAAACTGCGTGAAATGATAAAGAATGAATCCCAGATGAGAGAAATACTTGTTTTAAATATCTACCCGCGTTCCACGAAAAATACAGTTTCACCCCCCCCCCCTCACTCACCCTCCGTGTTACAGATTGCTACTCGACTACCGAGGGGTTAAAAAAATTATAAGTTTGCTATCAATCCTAAAAAATATTTATAAATTACCAAATTTTTATGGTAATTTTAATTAAAGGCATAAAACAAATTTGCGGGGTAAAAAAAATAAATGCTCTAATGAACATTGGTTTTGTAACTTACCTTTAATTGTTATTAACCTTTTATATTTTTAATCTTACAGATATCTGTGAAAACGACAAGGTTTCGAAAAATAATATTCTTGTATATATCATTTTAACACTGTGTCATTTCAGTCTCTTGACATGTATCATATCGATGACAACATGTGTCGATACGCAAAAATATAATAAGTCCACGTTTGTGTATGTTCTTTGTTCTTTTTTATGCACTAATGAGTTTCCTGTTATTTCAACTTTAATTGGCGTTTTTTACTGAATTTTTACTTTAAAAAATAATAAAATAAAAATAAATCGCTTATTCAGTATGAGTATTACATAAAATGATGACAACAACTAGATTAATTACAGCATTAATTTAGAGTTCCTGATTTTTCATTTGTTCTTTATTGACAATATATTACGTTTTGTTACTTTTATGATTAATTAATACATATGCTATCACGTTCGAGTATGTATATATATATATAGTCACTTCTTTGAATTCCTTGCAGATAACTTCTTCTTTTATTATAGCTTTTTTATTCATCACATAAAAAAATATTTAACGCATACGATCTTATTTTGCAGTTCACTAATTTTGTTCAGGGTGTAGGGTGTATTTCTGAGATAAATTGTATACTTTTTTTCAGAAAAAAGTAAAACAGAAATACATAAGTAGAATACAAATAAAATTTTACAGACAAATAAAATTTTACTAGTTACTCACACACCCAAAAAAGTCTTATAATGAGACTACTAAATAAATAAGCTGGAATTCTTTTGATACACATACTTATTAAATTTTTATATATATTAGTTACATATATTCTTGGGCTAAAACTCAATTTGACTAAAACCTGAATGTACATTTTCGAAACGCTAAGAGATTCTAAGAACATTTGAATGAGACGTTCACAAGTTGAATGAGAATGGTAGACGGGCCCGAGAGGCGAACGGGATGGCGCAGTTGGTAAGCGCATGAGCGCGTAGAGCTCAAGGTCCCGGGTTCGAATCCCGGTCCCGTCTCCCATTTTCATTCGACGTAACATGATTAATCTGTTACCTGGCGGTGAGGTTCACCGTAATCTAAGAGATTTCTCAGTTAGGTTGTTAGGTTGAGTAAAAATCTATAATTAATTCACTCCAATTTACGTTTTTAAGTTTTGGGTATCCAAATATCCTATAAAATGGAATACAGCAATACAGGTACTCAACGTGTATCTCAAAGTTTTAATTTCTTATCTTCAATAGATTAATCTCTGTAGATGAATCAGCCTCGACAGATTGACGTATAAAATGTATTAATACTCTTGTCCATTTGTGGTGACCGGTGCCATGCATGAGAGTTAAGCGATATTTACGTCCCTCTCGTGATATTCGATCCCTGTATTATCGATTGTCAAAACAACTTACATTCTATTGCCCTTAAAACTACGTCTTTGGCTCGCAGATTGCCCTTGGTCGTACCTTACGTTTCCCAACTACATAACATCTCTCCTTCTCAATTTCTTCTCTAAAAACGTATGGTCTTATGACAGGCTTGGTGTCACAGCTTCAACCACGCCGGAAGTCAATAAATAAAGAAACATGTCTACAGAAGGCCCTCTCGGTTTCTCTTGGTAAGTGTGTTCGCTTACCGCGGAGAAATCATGGGTTCAATTCCCTGGGGAGCCGTAAAGATTTTTAGATTATCATTTCAATCGTTTCAGTTCATATGACTCACGTCGGGGCACAGTGAATCCTCTGTGACTATCATCGCAGTTGTAATACTTGGATGCGGCAATCGAGATTATATCTAAATGCTGTTATCTCTAAAATGTTTCACTGCGTGTCTGTAGAGTAAACCCTCGTAGAATTGGGTTTTACTACCACTCGTTACCGTTAGCCTGAGTTCATCGAGTGAAAACATACATATATTGTCTGTAAATTTACCGAAAATGTAATATGGTAACCTAACACGAATCGACAAGTCCCACTAATTTAAGTAATCCCCGAATAAGTGTTAAGAGAAGCGATTATTTGCTGTAAATATTTAAGACACAGGTAATATTCGTCCCACACGCAGAAGAAAAAAACAGAACAGTGCCACAAGTGCAAGTGAATTG